>JBBYHL010000005.1:6894946-6907680 GCA_038381835.1 Adansonia madagascariensis
CACAATGCTGCATTGCTCAAATTCTTCAGACAGCAAAATTTAAGTTGGCATATGCAGGCCAAAGCTACTGATAGGGAAATTACCTGTTGCACAAGAAATTTCCAAAACGACAGGAAAGCACACAGTCCAAGAAATCCACTAGGAAAGTCTAAATCACCATAAAAGTAAGTATGTCATTAACTATGGAGAAAACAAAGAATTAAAAAAAAGAAAAAAGAAAAGAAAAAAAGCCATGCGGAAAGTATTAGATTTGATAAAAACAAGAAATGAATGTCACGCATAAAGGAAATATGCATACTGAGGTGAACTCGAAAGCAAATGGATACATCCTTAGCAACTGTGAAACACAATCAACCCACTGCAAAACAGCCAGATGTCCAATC
Source organism: Adansonia madagascariensis (assembly GCA_038381835.1). Taxonomy (NCBI): domain Eukaryota; kingdom Viridiplantae; phylum Streptophyta; class Magnoliopsida; order Malvales; family Malvaceae; genus Adansonia; species Adansonia madagascariensis. Next base: position 6,895,330 of record JBBYHL010000005.1, read on the forward strand.
AGATCTCTTCAAATAGAAGTCCCACCAAACCCAACTTTTCATAACATATAGTAACTCAAATTAATCAGTGAACTTAAATTATACTGATTAATTAACAATATCAGCATAATAAGATATTTATTACTTATAGTTTGGGTGGAAATAGAGGCCACCAAAGATTTTGGTGAAAATTCATTTACACCCCATTAATTTGGAAAACCCTTTGCTCTCCCACCCACTCCAAAAGAAATGGCATTGAAAATCCATTAAATACATCTCTTATTCAGCGTATTCCATCAGCCTTTTAACGGCTACTTCATGTTGTTTCTTTTTGAGGGAGGATACGATGAGTTTTTAAAACTAATGGAGGGGTGTATTTTCTACCAAATGATCATGATAAATTTCCATTATAATTTCACAAGTCCAATAAACGTAAAAGTATCAAACTACAAAGAAATGATACTTCAGTGACAGAATAACCAAAAACATGACAGCATGTATACCTGCAAGAAGATGGGGGAATAATTGTTCTGCGCATGAGATGAATTAGAAGCTTGAGGTGTAAATGATCCTGAAGATTGGCGCACTGGTGATGACGAAAAACTTCCGGTAGAAGATTGTCTGGTTAATTCAAATGAAGTTCCAGATACGCTTGGCATTCCAATGCGATCTGAGAATGGGTGACCAAAGGCTAGCCAATCTTTTTCAACAAGTGCCTGTATTAAGATAAAATAGTCCAGAATTTAAGAGACACTTAAGTAAGTTATTATCCCAAGTTCCCGGGGCACCTAAAAATTATCTGCATCTAATGGATGTGCCTAAAGTGAATTTCAGCAGCAAAACCACGCTTTTTCTTTTTTTTTTTTTTTTTGGGGGGGGGGGGGGGTTGGGGAACCTTTGATTGAAGCCTCACAAAACAAAGCAACCCAGGAAAAGGTACAAGTAAAACCTAGTACATAACAACGTGCGGCTTGAGCTGTAATGCTGTGAGTGAGAGATAGGTTCAAAAAATAGAGAATGGAAAGACAAGGGTGGTGGAAGGGGTTGTTTGTTGACAAGTTCATCGTTCAGAAATACCTGAAAACCTGCGAATGTCCGATAATATGGATCAAGCATCAGGTTTGCAAGTGAAACCAGCTGGCTTGTTCTATCCCATCCATCACTATACAGTAAAACAGCCCAGACACAAGTAAGAAATACCAGTAGAGGATAATTAAATTGACAAGCTAGGTCTCATGTGTATCTGTATGCAAAAAATTAAAAAAAAAAAAAAAAGAGAGGAAACCAATGAAGGTAAAAAACACACAAATGTAATGGCATTCACATCATTTACCTGTATATGCAGTTGCTGGCATGAGTGACGAGATTGGAAAGGTTTTTTTTTCCTCTTTTTTTTTGGGGGGGGGGGGGTGGGAGTGGGGAGATGGGCCTTGTAGTGGCCTCATGACAGAGGGTGTGTACTGATAAGGAGAAAAGGCTAGACGTTTTTTAATTTGTTTCCTTTATTTATTTTCTAAGATAAATTGGGTCTGAGCTGCATTTTATATCACAATGAAATTTAGCCTTGAGGTCTCTACTGGGCTTAGGATTGAATTACTAGACAACTTTTCATGTTTTCTCTTTTCTTTTCTTATTTTCAGAAAATCTTAGTTTTTAGTTAAGCCAACTCAGCACCAGTGAATAGCCTCAGTCAAACCAAACTGAAAAGTTAAAAGGACTGATTGCACCAAATAAAAGTATGCCCATTTCACAAAGTGATATAGGTTCCCCCAATTAAACGATATATAAGCAAAGAATAATTTGACCTTATGATAGCGGAAAAATAATAACATTTCACTTGCTGAAGTGCTGAGCACTATGTTACAAGATTATGGTAAATGACATAGAAACAAATCTAAAGAAAGAGAATGCAGAGAATTAGTCTATACTCAGATTAAATATAAAAATAAATAAATAAAAACACTCAAATGCCACAAAGAATTGAAGTGATCAACAGATGAAGGTACGAAATTAAAAGAATTCCAACCTGCAATGCACAAGCACTGACGCTGATTCTAAAGCAATGCGTGCAGCAATCCAAGCTGAACCAGCCAAGACACTTTGAACATGTATTAACCAACCACTGTCACCAAGGGTGGCTACTGAAGCAGACATACTGCTGAGATTTCCTCCACCCCAAGTCCAACCGCCATGTCTCTGTAAGTTACAATTGCCATAGATTAGATGTTCACCACAAAACTATCACACATCTACACACTCAACAAGACCATATAAAATTTCGTGTGAAATTTTTGTCAAAATATGTTCTTGATATATACCAAATTTAGAGACCCCAAAAAGCTGTATGACCAGTAAACACTGTGAATGACATAGAATACTAACAGATTCATATTAAAAATACTACAAATACAGTAATCATTGAACACATCCATTCCTAATGAGGAGAAATCAAGTTCTCAATATAATACCCTTGGAAATGGAAGTTAGATAATGGAATTATCAGCTATCTTTTGATAGTCTGCATACTTTCTTTGGCAAGGTCTATGCACATTAATGCTTTACAAATTTTAGCCAACTTAATGCACCAAATATCGTCATGATTCTCTCTAAATCCACTTGCAGTCAGAAAAGGTTTGGTCCATGCACTTTAATAATAGTAATTGATCAAGATCTTAATAGGGCTAGGATTGCAGGACTAACCAAAAATGATGACATTCCATCTGATGACGCGGCACCGTGAGTATCTAAATAGTCTCTAAGTCGCGCAAAACTTTCTCTCATTGCATGTATGTTGTCTATCCCAAAGAAAACTATCTGACAAGGAGAATAAAAGACACTGAGGTCAATAAAAACTGTAAGGCAAAATTTTATGAGCCAGAGATGCATAGCTTCCAAGCCCAAACCTAAGACAGACCTCAGATTGAAAATAATTTGAAGAAGACTCCGAGCCCCCTCCCATTGCTCCATTTGCCAAAGCATTTTTTCTTGGTCTTGCATCAGCAATATATAGCTTCCTAAATTGGTAAAAGAAATAATATGAAAATAAAGATTACAACTGAACGTCCTATATGAACATGACTTTCATGCTATTGGACCACCAGCAAAATAGAAACACACCATTAAAAGTTCAAAAAAAACATGTACATTATTAAAGCATATTCCAAAAATTCTGATTCCTAACAAACAATGACAGTCTTTCTCAGTGAGAAAGCTCCTATGTGATGATGAAAATGAGCTTCATCATTGTAAAAACAGTTGGAATATAAAAGATATAAACACATTTTAATTTGATAATTGATACGGACATCTTATTCCTGCAGCAGTTTAAAGTTAGGAAGCAGATGCCAATACTTATGATAAGGAAAAACAACCTATGAAATCATAGAGGAATGAACAAAAAGGAGTACCTCCTTGAACCCTTTCCATCAACAAGTTGACTGCAAAGCGCAGCAACCAATTTTTCATCCGCATTGCTATAGCAAAATCATAAAAAGGAACAATAAGATGCCCATATTCAAAGCCTTGAAAGAAAAACCAAATAATATATTTGTCATAGATATCCTCTTTACCAAGCATCATTTTCTCATGAAACTTTATTATTCAATCTATATTAAATTTATTTATCACTGAAGGGCTCCGCGGATAATTGAGAACTTAGGAATACCTCCTCATATTCATCATAAGACCAACTAAAGGCTGTGATGAACGGGCAAGAACTGCACCAGTTCCTGTTCTTCACCGCAAATATCACAAATTAAATATGGACATATATCATTGAAACAGAAAAAAAAAAAAAAAAAAAAACAATGACATACAATTAAATCTGTTGCATACCAGGGTGATACCAAGAAACTACAGGTATCCTACACCTTGCACGAAAAGTTGAAGCTTGGACCACTTCTTCATCACTGGCATTAGTAGTCATGCATAAAATTTAGTTCCTTAGCTCTAGCGCAAATTACGAAATCAGCCTTATACATGATTGATGGAATTCAAAATTGAAAATGAGGAAAGAAGGGATCTAATTTCTTCTTCCGTCTTCCTCTCCCTATCTCAAAGGATCACAATACCATACCTAATATTTCTTGGAACAATCAATGCAAATGGATAACTCTGACACATAGTATAGTTGGAATTTGCTTCACTTATTCTCCACATATCATTAGACAATGTAAACGACCCATCTTCAATCATACTCATCGATGCACGATGGAAGCCTATTCCAAGAAGGCGGAAGTATTCATTCAGTAATCGCACCTTGGCGTTTGGGTTACTGAATTTGGATGGTCCGCAAGTAAAAGCATAAAGATCCCAAATACTCGCTGGCTTTGTGCATCTCAATAATGCATCATATATAACACGTCTCTACATAGATAAAAAAAATTTACAACCACATTAATTTCTTCATATAATTTACTTAAATCTATAAGCTTTGATGTCAAAGAATAGGATAGTTTTACCATTTTACTTCACCAAATTAACTACAAGTTTTTATTTTTCCAAGAAGTTAAAACAAAATTTTCCTTTTTATAAGTGGATAAAGCAACAAGTTATGCCTCGAAGAAACTTTTACGGACTCATATTCCTTACTATCTAATTCTGGCATATTTATTTCCATTGAATATAAGATCAAAAGTTAATTAAGGGCACCGCATTATCACCAGCTCAAAAAGAAGAGAAAAGACAAAAACAAGAACATAACTTATAAATTGAGTGAAACAGGCAAATACACAAAGGGAGACATAAAGCAACAGTGCTGTAGTCGTGGAGAACATGGTATGATTCATCTCCCACCATAAGTCAAATAATCCTAGAGCTATGCCCTAAGCTTAGAAGAAATTGAACCTTTCCTTGTTTTTAATTTCTTTGAATAACACTGAACTACAAATTTCTTTCACATATTTATTGATATAACAGATGCACATATACATTATTAAAGAAAACAAAACATTATTTTTTATTATTATTATTTGGATTTGGGGAAGGGTAGAGTCAACTCTTTGAGTACGGGAATACATGCACCTAGAATTGAGACAAATACTCAAAAGCGAATAAATAAAATAAAATAAAAAATTGTTGAGAATACATAAGGACCCAAAGAATAGATGGCTAAACTGACCTGCTTTGTTCGAGGGCGAAAACCAAACACAATAATTCTCATATCTTTTCCTGCAAAAGGAAGAGAAGCCTTTAGGTCCATCACTATTTCCATACCAATTAAATCAAAATACTAGAATATTATCTATGGCTTAATGCAAATAAAAACTAGCTAGCACAGCAAATAAGCATAACTGCACGATATAAGATATAAACATTAAGATGGTAATAAAATAAGCCAGCATCCTTCCAATAAGTTTAAAAGATTATTTATGGTAGAGTACAACTCAAGCCTAGCATCCCTAATTACAAGTAATTACTACCAAATCTTAGCCAGTCAAATTCAATGAAGCGCAATTCTCCATACACAACCCTAAAGCCTATTGTCTTCTTACAACTTCTACATCAATTTTAGCCCTTTTGGCTCCGTCTAATTCCTTATATCAGTGAGAGCAGCATTGCTTTTGCCTTTACAATATCAGTTGAAACAATGTAAACAATACAAATGACAGTTGTTTACGTTAATATAAATAATTGAAATTTTCTAGCATTTGAGATTAACAAAAGTCAAGGAGAATCTAATATAAGCATAATAAAACAATAATTAGAAAATTACATTAATGCACACCTAATTTCTAGAACAGCAAATTAATTTGGTTCAACGGGCAGAGTTTCATTTAAGCATAGGATGCCATTTGTTTTATAGATATTTAAGCTGCAAAAATTAGCTATTGTATTTTGATTAGTCCTAAATATCTTTCGGTGGTTTGGCTTCGCTACCTACCAAAGGAAAAATGTTAACGAAAGTATACACAATATCAAAATGAGGAACTATTATAATATCTTAGAGACATATGCTAGATGTATAACTGCTGTAATTGGGCAAAATAATACTTCCCATCAGACAGAATGTTTGAATTCATTATTACACCAGATCAGAATCAAACAAATAAATGTGAATAAAAGAGCTGTGAAAAGGGAAAGAAGGTAGGTATGGTCCAATTTCCCACAACTCCTCTCAAACGTAAACTTTCTAAACTCAATCATTTACTGGTAATTTTTTATTTTTCAAGCTACAAAATCTATTATAACATCAATTCCAAATTGGTGTACAATGTTAATAATTCTACCCTTACTCCCATTCTGCAAACAAAGAGGAAGCCTAATTGTTGTCTCTACTCTCTTTCTCCCTCTAGCCCCTACTGCTTTCTGTAGCCCCATGTCCTGTCAAACTTCAAATTTTCAAACATATTCTAAAAGGGGAAAAGAGTGATATCTAATCTGTTTTTGGACAATTCTCTTTTCAACCACCTTATGTATTATTTTTATTATTTTTAGTGCTTTTTTTATCTGCAAGCCTATCCAACTGAGATAAAATGAAAGAATATATATAGCTGCTAAAATGTTACCACTTAGCCTGCAACCCACTACTCATACCAATGAATAAGTATACTCATCCAAAGGTAAAAAAACATCTTTTAAACAATTGAGACATTAAATCCATAACATACCTATTATCTGGAGAAGACGGCGTGATGGAGACTTATCCGTTTGGCGAGGTGCTGACTGAATCTTCACTACCTACACATATTCCCACCAATGCAAAAAATATCAAAATTATCCACAAGAAATCTAGAATAATATATGGGATTCGACAGTCAGATGACAAAAAGAATGCTTGCATATTTTATGATATTATATACATAGACACACATGTCTCAACTCTGTCTACACTCTAAACAATAATAAATATGCAAGAATTAGCAACTAAGAAGCTTTCTATGCTGTTGCATTTATTTTTTATTCCTCTTTGGATGTCTAGGCCTCTTACGGAAATAGGTAAGTGACTTATCAGCGATCCCTAACAAGTATCATGAGCTGAATTGGTTAATTAAGCTAACATAACAGAATGAAGAAAAGAACATAGTCGCTCTAAGATCAAATAGGGCCTAAAGACCGCATAGGCATTTGTAGAGTAACAAAGGATAACTTCCAGCATTTACTCGACCTAATATGAGCGAGAGACCTCGTGAAATTCTAAAAAAAAAAAAAGAAAATACAATTGCACTTACTGCTCAATTATCTCGTCAGAAATGAATAAAGATTTTCAAGAAATGGTTTTTTTCCCCCCAATACTTGGCACAAAATCCCACTTAGATTCATTCCAACAAACTTTATTTATGTAGCTTCTTCAGTGGTGTCATCCACATCTATTTAAGTGTTAAGGGTTAAGGTTGTTGTGGTGCATATTACACTTAAGCCTCTACATCTAATTCAAAGACCACATCTCCAAGTCAAATAATAACTTACCATTTTGCTGAATTTCTCAATTGTAGCCAGTGGAATGGTACCTAGTGGAACAATATTTCTGGTGCCTTCACTCTTTGGCAAAGAGAAAAAATGGATCAATTACATTGAAGTTCTAACAAGAATGAATAAATACATGTACGACACTACTACTACTACAGGATACATATAAAAGAGATCTGAAAATATCTATATCAATGACGTTTTACAAAATCCAACAGAAACAATGAAGTCCATTTTTTATTATCATCATTAGCTCATATGAGCGCTATTTCAATTCTTATCTCTTCTAATACCATTGACTTTTTTTTTTTTTTTTTTGCCAAATCATTTTGTCTCTTCCACCTCTTCTTCTCTCATCATCATTTTCTTTTCAACATAAACACCCATCATACAGAATGATTTCATATTAAACACAAGTGTCTTATAAAGCATATTGAATTGTGAGACTGACAGTTTTCGTGTTGATACTAATGTCAGAACAGATAGTATAGTGAAACCATTTAATTTCCAATATTAAGGATGAGATCAACTAAAGAAAACAGTTTGTTAAGCACCCAACCTAAAACCACCTGGCAATAGTTGGAAGGGCCCAACTTTAATATAAGACCAAAGGCAATCCAAGTAAGTTATTAGGTGCTTAATACTAATTTTCATAATCCTATGGGCAAATTTCACCTATTTCAAGTTCAAAATATTGGAATACTTGTCCATGCTGCTACCAAAATATCTTCACTCCCCAAACATGCTAATATGATGCTGCCATATGTCGGCCAAATAATGCAAGATGGCAATAATTTACCAAATACTAAATGCAATAAGGCAAATGACTTACAAGAAAGAGAATGCGAAAGTTGGTAACAAACAAGGTTCCAGCCTCATCAGTATTAACAAGAACAACACCATGGCCCTGAAAAACAAATAAATTCCAAAATGCCATTACTTTTAGACATGCTATTCGTAACATTTAAAGAGAGAAGCAGAAACTTTATCTTAACAGCATTGGTCTACTAGTCAAGAAACTAAGAAAAAGAGGGGAAGATTCAAGATTCTTGAACTGCTTTCCTGCTTTAACATTGAATTAACAATCCTGGAATTTCTCATTTCAATCAAAATAATAATTCGTGATCTAAGTTACAAGTTACCGATAATTTCAAACGCCATAATTTCAAGAATCCGATTAATCAAAAGGAATTAAGAATAAAAGAAATGAATTTCTTTAAGTACCTCCTCTACGACTCGCTCAGCTTCAAGCAAAAACTCCAAATTAACATGCGAAACCGATCTTGTAACAGGCTACAGTTAAAATTTGTAGATTATTATTAAAAATTGATAAATTAATTACCAAAAAAAAAAGATAAACCTAGAATCCCCCAAAGAAAAAAAAAAAAAAAAAAAAACCTCAATTTTGGTCCATTCAAGGGCGTCCCAGCTACCAGCACCGTCCAACCTCTCGCAACCATCGGAAGAGTCTCTGCCGTAGACTGATCTAGGCGGCTTAGGTGCAGCCATGGCCGTCGATTATTGCTTCCACTTTCCTTTTTCTATTTTTTTTTATTTTATTACTAATTTATAAATTTTTTGAAACGTTATGTTTGGTGAGAAAGGAAAGGAATGTATCTATACGCATGTAATGATCGTAGACTTGTAGTTGCAGCGGCAATGGATGGTTTGGGTTTGTCGAGTTTTAGCCACTTGAGGAGCTCTTTATGGGCCAGGTGACTAGCCCAAGTTGGGTCTTTTATAAAATCAATCTAAATTAATTTAAATTATTATTTAATATTAAAAAATATTTTTATTTAAAATTAATTATAAAAATATAAAAATATTAATATAAAAATTATTTTTTATTTTTGTTAATTTTTTATATAATAAAATGGACATTTAGGCTAGATAGAGCTTGATTTTGGGTTTAGACAAAAATATAAAAAAACTATCAAGTTGAATTGGTCTAGTCCATAGACACCTCTAATAAAGAATGGACTTGTTCATAAAATGATGATGAATTCGTATATATGTATTTGTTGCATTACAATCATGCTGAAGATATTTTATATTTATATAAATTTTAACACACTAATAATTTATATTATATAAATTTTGAGACTTCTATGTATTCGTATAATTTCATATTATTTTTCACATCTCATAATATTTTATGCCATATTTTAGTTATTTCTTATATTATATTTAGATTTTAATTAAAAATATTTATATGTAGGATCTGATCCAATTTGAGTCCACGTAATAAATTTTGATTTATCTAAATTCCTTTAGTCAGATCCAATCATTATTGAAAACTCATTTTATTATTAAAATATATAAAAATATATCTTTTCGAAGATTTTAACACGAATGATCCACGTATCACAAAAATTGCTTACCTTTTCATGCACTGCATGCGCCCACATTGTTCGAGGATTTCGATCTATGGACTAGCATGTTGCGCATCATCCTTAGCTAGAAAAGCTATACGATACATCACTCATTTTAGGCCATCCTCTGTGACAATTTGAACATTAATCTCCAATTAATAGAACAAAAACTAGAATTATTACAACACCATACTCTCCTAAATCTATAGAACTGATGTGTTCAGCGTCGATAATGGAAACAGCAGGGCTCATTCTGCCCACTGCAATCCGGACTTATATTGTTAACCAAATAATTTTTATATTTGTAGGTTTGATACATTTAGTGTAAGGTGTTGTTATGTTAGAGATCAAGCAGATCATTTAATTCCACATGTTCAACCTAAAGTGGGTTAATTTTGGGTATTAATTTTTTAGTTGAATTAATTTATTTCGATTTAAATTATTATTTAACTAATAAAAATATTTTTTAAAAAAATAATTCGAGCCTACGAAATAGATTGAATCAAATTCAAACATAAACAAAAAATATAAATAATTTTGAGTCATAGCTCGATCCTGACCCACAAATACTACTAAAAAAAATACAAGTATGATGTAATGAATTTTTAAAATAAATATACAAGATCAGGGATGCGGAAAAAAAATAAAAAACAGAACACATTTACTAAGGCACGCTTTTCATGTCTTGTTTGCGTCTTACACTATACTGAGGCACACTTCTCATGTCTCGTTCGCGTCTTAAACTATACCAAGGCAACTTTTCATGGCAAGTCATAGAATTACATTTTAATTTAGTCTATTCTTTGGGATATCATATCCTAATATTCTACTCTTTAGCAGTATATAATTATATATATTGGAAAATTACATTAATTTTATACATTTTCGTAATATTTGATGTAATTAATATTTGAACAAAGCAATATAATTAAAATCATTGTGTACGTAAAGTGTTAAATCGATATAATATATTTATCATATTGATTGAGAATATTCTATCTTTTTCAATATACATTTGATGGTTAAAAGTTTATTTACATCACAAATAATTAAATATTTTTTAACTTACTCAAAACTAAACTTGAAATACATGTTTATGTGAATAGAATACGTAACATGACGGTCAAATGAAACAAATATAAATTTTATAAAAAAAAGTTATATGTACGTGTGTGTGTGTGTAAGTCTATATAAGGGGCTTTTGAGCCAGAACATGGAGTTCTCTAAGTCTATATCATACAAAACAAATTTAATTACTTGCTACAAGAAATGGAATGCAAGAAGTTTGCTTTTCTTGTGGCTGCAATGGCGGTGGTAGCCACGGTGGCTCCTCCTCCAAATGCATCTGCTTCTCGTAACGAAGTCATGCCCTTCTCCATCAACACCAACGCTAACATTTGGAACCCTTTTGCCAACATTGAAAAAGTAGCTGAAAACTGCCTCACCATCGGTCAAGAGTGCGACCCTTTAGATCCCGGTGTATGTTGCAGTGGTTCATGCCATCCCATTCCTATGACTTTTATAGGACTTTGCCAATGATAAGAGTTCGTAGCTCCAATCAAGAGATGGAACTGCTAATTAATGTTGAAAATATCGAATCAAACTAGCTGAATAAATCGTTTGCTTTATGTCCCTCATTGGTCTTGCTGTCGCATGCAAACACATGCATGCACATATGATCTTGCTGCTTTTGTTTTTGTAAGACTTGTTGCTGCTCTTATAATAATATTAAAAAAAAGGTTTGCTTAACTGATGTTTAAGGATCATTCTATTATTAATTTAATTTTTTTTTTAATTTTTAATGCATTACTTTTACTTAACTATAGAAAAACTAATTCATTAACTGTATTTTTTCTTTTAATATCATTTTAACCAATGACAATTAAAACGACTTCTTTATCTTTTATGTTTAAAAACCTACTTTTTTCTAACATTCGACAGGCTGATTAACATTTCCCTTAAATAAGTTACCAATAAAATGTACTATTAATTAAGGTTTAAGAAGATTATGGATAAACAAAGTTAATAAAATAATAAGATAATCATCCAATGTTTGAATTTGCTCTCATTTTTTATCATATATATATGCATAATAATGCGAAAAATCTTCTTTCCTAAAGCTACTTTCACCCACTTTAACTTATAGTTTTTATTCTAGTTTGATTATCAAACTGTTAGAAAATTAAAGAGTTTTTGTTAGGGAGTGTCATAAAGATTTTTTAAAAATAAATTTAGTGTTAAATTTAGTTAATTTGTGCAATTTTTTAAGAAATAACTTTCAATAAAATTGTGTATTTGGTAATTAAGAATTTGAATCTAATTAAACGAAAATTTATTTTCTTTAACCTTTCACTAAAATGAATTGCAAAAAATTTACTTTTAAGCAAATAAAAATTATTTCGATTAAATGGACTAATTTTCGGGCAACTGAATTTTAATTGAAAATCATATGATAAATTTCCAACATTCAACAATCACCTATATTTCATGGATAAATTCCAACATGCAACAATCAACATGTAAAGTTTCAATTCCATAAGATATTTCTATTATATTAATCAAGAATATTATTTTTTAAATATATATTTAATAG
>JBBYHL010000005.1:6966206-6997206 GCA_038381835.1 Adansonia madagascariensis
ATGTATTGATACAATGCTCCAACATGCCAAAAATTTGAAATGTCCCCATTTGTATCGATACAACATGTAAATGTATCAATAGATAAGGTTATGTATCGATACAGGAGCTCATGTATCGATACTAGGCTATGCCAAGACCAAAACGTGCATTCTGTAAAGAAATGTATTGATACATATCAACATGTATCGATACAATGGTTCATAGTATCGATACAATGATCATTGTATCGATACAATGTTCATTGTATCGATACACTCATGGTTTTTAGACCAAATGTATCAATACATTCTATAGTGTATCGATACATATTGGCTATTTTCCATGGTTCGGGCATTTTTGACTCGTCCATCATTGATCAAAAACTCAATTTTAACTCATTTCTTTGCATTAAAAAAGATCAAAACCCATATCAAATTACAAATTTGGACTTTTGAATTAATCAAAACATTTTTTTGAAGTCTAAATTAGATAAAAAGGGTTAATGTCGCATGATCACCGTAATCTTTCCTAGTTTGTTGACTAAGATCATATCAGCCACCTTATTTGGTGGAAAATCATTTCAGCATTTAAACCAGCCATCCTATGTCCATCACATTGGCAGCAAGTTGCTCCCTACAACCACTATATAGCCACCAAGCTAACATCACTTTGTCCCCCTTGAGAAATGACCAAAAACACCTCTAAATTGGCTCTAAAATGCTGGTATAAATAGACTACTTATATCTTAGCTGAGGGACTTTAGATTCTAGCTTGTTTTAGCTTCCAAAAACAGATTCACACATCAAGAAAACCAAATTCCCGTAGTTCTTCACTCACCACCCAAAAACAGCCCCAAAACACTCATTCCCAATCATTACACATTCTAAAAATCACCCTCATCCATACCAGAACCTAAACCTCATTGTTTCTCTCTTTCCTTGCTTATTAACAACAAGGAAAAGAGGGAAATTCGAGCCATCTCTGCTGCTCCAACTATTTGGCCAAAATTGAATTTCTATTGGTATAACCTCCTACTTTATTGCTTTTATTTTTTGTTTTTCAGCATCTTCATCATTATAGTAAGCTCTCCATGTTTCCATCACTCTCTTAGGATTCGTATGCATTATTGTGGCTTTTGGTTGTGGTAGTTTAGGATTTGGATGCCAAAATGCCACTTTGATGTGCAAAATGCCTCATTTCATCCTCATTATTTTGATAGCTCTTGCTCATGCATTTTATGCCATATCATGCGTCTTGTTATGATTACCCATGCATGAATCATTAGCCTAACATATTTCAAGCATATTTATACATTGGCTTGCGTCTTGTCATGAATCATTGTCATTTTCAGCTTCCATAACATTTTCTTGTCAAAGTGCATAAAACTTTCTTTGTCTAGGCCATTGGTAAAGTTAGCATCCCCATTCATGTTTTGTTCCATCCCCTTGTATGTTCATTGCCTTCTCCTTATCTAAATGCATGTTTAATGGCTATTAAAAACTGACTCTCAAAACCTCCCCAAGCCAAGCATGTTAACCTCAACTAATGAGGATTAGCATGGACTTAGCATTTTCCTTAAAGTTAGCAAAATATCTTGGAAAAAATTAAGTTTTCCTGATCTGGAATACTGGTTAAATGAGCTCAAATCTTCTGATTTTGCAACAAAAATGGCCTTACACTTGTTCCCGAAATGTTCGTGCCTTGTTTTTGAGTGGAAACCTTGAGTGGTATGATCAACGGGCTATTTCATCATCCCAAAATACTCAGGGGCTGTGCAAATGAGTTCGTGATGCTCATGCCACTTTTTCCCTTTAATCATGGACGTTCGAATGTCGATGACTCGAGTTTGGACTCATAAACATAAAGAAAATAAGAAATATCCTTTGCTTTACTTTGTCCCCTACTAGCAGCAACATTGTTACAAATTAAAAAATCATGTTAAAATCCCAAACGATTTTTCATGAATTTTATAATATTTTTCTCTGAAAGTGTGTCAAAATACCTTTAAAATGAGGCTTGTTCATCCCCGTATGAGTCCAAATGAAAGAGTTATGAATTTTCAAACCTAGACTATCTGGAATCCCTGGAATGAACAAAGTGCATTCTGGTTAGGCCCTTTAAGCCCACCAAATGATTTTTTCAAATTTTTCAAACATTTTTCCTAAAAGACTCGTGAAATTCCCTTTTTTGAAAGGTATCGCTTGCAATTGTTTTATACCAAATGAGTCTAAAATGATTTTTCAATTTTTGACACACCTTATCCCTTATATGCTCTTCCAGTAGCAAAATTAATCCGAACTTGAAAATTTATTCCCCTAGAAAGTGACTTTTTGGGATATTTGGAATATTTTTAGATTGACTCTTGTCGAGTTAGCTTTCTAACGGTATCTTGTCCACCCTCTAAAGCCTTCAAACCAATCCAAAATAAATTCGAAAAGTGGGATCGCATGATGTTGTCCCCTGTTCTCGATCATGGTCAAAATTAAGTTGTTTTCTCGAATTTCATCTTGAGACATTCGAATGTCTCCGTATCACCCTGATCAGACTCAAGAACATACTCTAACCTCCCACAAGCTCGTATCAAGGCACGAACATATTTTACATTTTTACCATCCTCATTCATAATAATTTCTTTCACCATAAATCATCAAAATGCTCAGCCGTCTTCTAAATCACAAGGTTTTGTCAACTTAATTTTTCCAATTCGACTTCTTTAAAGAAGCGTTAAATATGCCACATTCAAGGGATACTCCAACCCTGACCTTCGGGGGGGACACTCCAACCTCCCTCTTTAAATTTGCCAAGATCTAAAAAAATCTTCCTTTGTCAAATTATTTGTCATCTACGAGGATGCTCCAACCCTGACTTTCTAAAGGGATACTCCAACCCCGTTTTTCAAAATTATCAACCTCAAAAAATCTTCCTTCGTCAAAATTATTCGTCATCCATTGGGATACTCCAACCCCATCTTTCTGAGGGGATACTCTAACCCTATCTTTTAACTATAATTAGATTTTTCTCTTTCTCGGACTTCCATGAATGTGTCGAACAAACCTCGTTCAATCAAGAAACCCAGATGCATCTAAAAAATTATCAATTTGGTTATTCCCAGATAATCGATGCCAATTGCAAGATAAATTCCAATAGTCCATCCCTTTTCTTTATCATTGCATTGAATGATCCATGTTATGTTACTTCATTTGTTGCCTTACTAACGTGATTTCTTTGTGATAATTATTTGCATTCATGTTTTCCAATCATTTCAAATAAAACTAAGGGTAATATTCCACGTGGGTATCTCCCTAGTGCCTAAAGTGAAATATTCCATTTTTTAAAGTAAAATCCAGAGGTTATTTTTATTGAAAATCTATATATTCCCCATCTCTTCAAGGTGTATATAAGATTAAATCTTTTCATCAAAACCAAGATTTGTATTTCTATAAGATTCATGTATTAGAAGAGGGTTATATCGAAATAGTGACAAGGTAAGATCGAGAGAATCGAAACTGAGATAAGATATAGCTAGTAAGGTACTGATTTTGGGTATCACAAAGAGGTTTGTACCTCATCGTGCGTAACCAACACCCAAACCCAAATAATGAATCTTTGTGCTACGTAGACCATGGAATCGATGTTTCGAGTTTTGTAGCTCAAGACATAGGTTTCAATAGACATCCAATCATACCTAGCCCAAAATGATTGGTGGCGACTCCAAGCGTTGGCCATTTTGTGATGGTCATCCAAGATCAATAAGATGAGTGATTCATCTTATAGTCCCCTTCACTATATCATAAGACAAGAATTCATACTTTCTCATTCTCATCACGTCATGAAGGAAAAGTCTCGATTAAGAAGATATTTCCAAGTTAGAAAAACATTTTAAGTCGTATGCACCCATAGATCTGCGAGGATCCACCCCGAGGCACATTGCGATAATTATGCATATTGAAAAACCTTGCATGTTTTTTGAAATATTGAGTGGGAGAGGGTTTCAAACAAACCCCATGGCTTCTATTGTTGATCCATATGTGAAAGCATGGTAAAACCTCACACCAGTTTTGCCTTTGCCATACCTTTTGGTAGGTGGTAGATTACCGCAGGTATACTAGATTGGATCTCCTATGTGGAAAACATGCTTAGCTATGCTCTATTTGAGATCTTCCCTTGATGATTTGAATAGTGCATGGACTAGGTTTCATAAACAATGGTTATACACTCAAGACTGGATAATAATAACCTCCCTTTAGAGCTTGATTATTTAAACTGGTGGCCAAATTAATGGTTATTAATGTCTTAACCTAGAAGGATTTAAGGTAAAATATATTAGTTAGATGGGATCCATGTTGTTGGCTATTTGAATTATGATCACCCATCGATCGCTTAAGACAATAAATGCTAAAAATTACCATTGCAATGCTGCATTTTTTAAAGCTTTAATGTAGAAACATATATATCTATATTTAATTGCTAAATATCTGATTTATATTTGCTTGAGCATAATTGTAATGTTTTGAATATGTGTATTTGTTTCAATTCAATATGTCACCTACACCTCTTATTCAAATTCTCACTGATAACAAATTGAATGGGGATAATTTTAAAGACCGGAAAAGAAATATGTTACTGCGAGAAACACAAGTTCATACTTAATGAACCTTGCCTGCCTAAGCCTTTACATGATGGACTTAATTGATAGGCTTTCTTACTTTACACTTGTTGGAAAGAGTCCAATGACATAGCATGTTGCTATATGCTGGCATGTCAAATGCTTTACAAAAGCAACATGAGAACTATGTCACCACTAGACAGATCATGAATAATTTGGAGGATATGTTTAGAGGCTATCGCAACGTGACCCAGATACGAATCCTAACTAGCCCAACTTAAAATAGTGAATGTATCCATTGTTTTTATATAAATATTTATGTATAATTATTTCCTTTTATTTCTAGGGGCCTATATCATGATTATCATTCTTTATTTTTTGTACCTAGGGACTGAGTTGTCGAGATGAATTACTCACCCGACTTCTCTAAATAGTCGTTATAAAATGACCATTTTTTTTTGGAGTCACCACCAATCTTTTTTGGCCAGGTGAGATTGGACATCTGCTGGAGTTTATATTTTAAGGATTACAAAACCCATAAAAACAAACTCTGAGGTATACACTTATACTAGAGATCATTTGAAAAGGTCCAAGAGTCGATTACAATCACAAGTAAGGATCGACCTTCTCGTGATGCCCGGCAATCGGTACCTTATTAATCATATGTTAAAATAAATTTGATTTTTATTCAATTTCAATATTCGATATTTAATTATAATTCTCATAATATTTTATTAAACAAATTTATTGTTCCGAGGAAAGTTAGGTTTTATTACATTTTGAAATCACGAAATTATTTGTACCCTCATAGGGAACTAAGTGGACACAAATTCTCTATCATATCCCGCTGGAGAACCATGCGGAATATGAAAGGTTTTATTTTTTTCAAAATTGAAAAATCTCCACTTCCTATTTGAAAAGGATATCTCGCTATTAAAATAATCCATAAAATTTCTCACATATACCGGTAGGAATCTGACGTATTAATTTAATTAGGAAAGATTGCTTATGTATAAAAATAATTTTATTATTAAAAAATATGGACTCTATGACCTAAAAATGGCCTAATATGATGAACATATTCTTAATGTGTACTTTTGACGTGAAAGTATCCTAGAACTCATATAGGATATGGTTCGAATACAAAATTATGAAAATACCCCTAGGGTATACTTTCTACTTGAAAGTACCTCGATAACCCTGAAAGACTCAAAAATGATTGAAAAAGGGTGAACCTATCCTAAATATGCATTTCCAGCCTCAAAGCATCCTAATGCTTATCTAAGACTAGATTCGAAGAAAAATTACGAAAATACCCTTAAGGTATACCTTCAATATGAAAGTATCCTGGGAACCATTATGGACTTTAAAATGATCTAGGAAGGCTAAACTAACCCTAAAAATTCACCTTCAGCATAAAAGCATCCCGATGAAAAAAATTATCAAAATGCCCTTAGGGTATACCTTTGACATAAAAGTATCCTAGTAACCCTAATGGCCCTTAAAATGACCTTGGAAGGCTAAACCCATCCTAAATATTCACCTTTAGCGTAAAAGCATTTCGATGAGCAAAATTACCAAAATGACCTTAGGGTATACATTTGACGTGAAAGTATCCTGATAACCCTAATGGACACTAAAACGATGACAGTAGATGAATATAGTCTAAATGGAAAAGCTAAAATTTTAAGTTTAACTTAAAATGCAAAATTTGCAATCAAGCCCTTAAATTTTTAAAAATTACATTTCATATCCTTTGGAAGACCGAACAAATACAAAAAGTTTTAAAAATTTTTACATCCCTACGAAAGGCCATAGAAATAATAGAAACTTTTAAAACTGGTGAAATGTCCATTTTGCCCCCTAAATACAAACATTTGCTATTTAGTCCCTAAACGTTATAAAATTTTCATTTTAGTGCTTACATAATAAAATAACCTAAAAAAATCATAAAAATGACATGCAAATATATTTGAAAAATAGAAAAAAAATACCAACAAAGATTCGGCCAAACACCTTGGCCTTAAAAATATATATTATCCAGAATTTACTAAATGACCCCTTAAACTTTGTGAAATTATATTTCAACCGTTATATAATAAATATCATAAAGCATCACCAACAAGTCATCGAATCAGCAAAGAATCAAAAAGAAAACATGGCAAAAATACGTACAAAGGTTAGGCCAAACACATTTAGCCATAAAGCATAATTTTTTATATTTTGCAATCTAGTCCTTAAACTTCTTAAAATTGCAAAATGACCCCTAAAGTGTTAAAAATGCCTAATAAACACATAAATCAATATTCTTAAGGCTCATAAAGCCTTCGACCAAACCAAAAATTGCCTAAAAAAGGTTTCTACAAGTTTTGCAATTTAGCCCCTATGTTTGTTAATATTATAAAATAACCTAAAAAATTAAAAAAAAAAACATAAAATCATGACAAGAACAAGCACAAAATCCTCAGGCATAAAGCTTATTGGATTCAGCCAAAGTAAAAAAAAAAAGTCAAATAAAACATGAAATCATGCAAATAAAGATAAACATAATATAAATTAATATTACTAAGCTTAAATAAAAATGAAAATAAAGATGCAAACCTATTTAATCATATATTAACATGAAAAATTAAGGGAAGAGCAACATAAACACCAACATATATATGATAAGATCAAAATCTCAACAACAAATAGTATATTTTATTTAAAAAAATCAATATGTAGCTTAAAAAAACAAGAACAACAACTAATATCTCATGTATATATATTCACCATGTTTAGCCTTTCAACATAGATGAGAATCCATGAGCCTTAATATAGTTTTTGAATCATAAATAAGAAAAGAAATGAATGAAGATGATGAAAAACTAAGGGATTAAACACTATACCTTGAATAAATTGAAAACTAAAATAAACTATATATTTTTTAGTGATTTTTTTAAGCAAGAAAACCAAAAGCCCCTATCTTGAACTATTCTCCCCCTATTTATATGGGGGAGAATCGGCCAAGAAGGAATCCAATCCTTCTTGGCCGATTTGGCAATTGTAAATTTCTTCTTTTTTTAATTAATTAATTAATCAATCTTTTATTTTATTCATTAAATTGCATCAAAAGATGGAGTGCATTAAATTGACATGAAATTAATGGTCATTCACAAATATTTTGACATGATTATTTTGATAATATCAAGTAACAGACAATTAGAAACCAACTAAATTGGTTAAGGGAAAGGTTGGAAATTAACTAGCCTACTTTCCATGAAATTAGTAGAAAATAACTAATAACTAAAATAAAATTAAAATGATAATAACAAAATAAAAAATTAATAATTATAAATTATAAATTATAAATGAAATTTTAAAATGAAATAATAAATAAAAAAACTAATTGGACCTTCAAAACTCGTAAAATTATACAAGAAAAATCTTTTTGGATAGAAGTTGATATATATAAAAAATTTAAAACTCATCAAAATAATTAAATTTTCAAAAACTAATCTAATATCCATTTAATAAGAATATTTGATGAATTTTAAGAGTTAATAAACTCGAAACAGTCCCCCTAAAAAATTTACAGAGTAAAAAACTTTGTATCTTGAAACGGTGAACATTTAGAAAACAAATATAAAACCCATAAAATAAAATGGATTTTTCAAAACTGATTTAAAAATGATTAAATAATAATATTTAAAGAATTTTGAAAATTATAAACTCAGAGAAATCTTATCAAAAAAATTCACGAGCGGAAAACACCATATCTCGGTAATAGAAAAAATTCTAAAACTCATAAAATAAATTGAATGTTTCCAAAATGATTTAATATAAATTAAATAATAATATTTAAAGAAATTTAAAAATTAGAAACTCAAAAAAATCTCACCGAACAAATTTATGAAGTATAAAACTCGTATCTTGGTATAAGGAAACAAATTCTAAAACTCATAAAATAAATTGAAATTTTCAAAACTGACTTAATATGGATTAAATAATATTATTTAAAGAATTTTAAAAATTATAAACTTAGAAAAATTTTTCCAAACAATTACGGACTAAAAACAACTCCGAAAACAACTCCGTATTTAAGAAACAGGGGAATTTCAAAGGAAAGATACAACACTGATAAAATAAAAAAAATTTCCTAAACTGATTTAACATGAATTACATAATAATATTCGAAGAATTTTAAAAAATTATAAACTAGAAAAAATCTTCTCGAAAAAATTTACAGAATAGAAAACTCCATATCTCAGTAATAAAAAAAATTTTAAAACTCATAAAATAAATTAAATTTTTTGAAACTAATTTAATAGGAATTAAACAATAATATTTGAAGAATTTTAAAAATTATAAACTAAGAAAAATATTTTTTAAAAAAATTATGGAGTGAAAAACTCCATATTTTAGAAACGGGAAAATTCTGAAAGAAAGTGCAAAACTCATAAAATAAAATAAAATTTTCAAAACTAATTTAATATAATTTAAAAAATAATATTTGAAGAATTTTAAAAAATTATAAACTAAAAAAATCTTATCGAAAAAATTTACGGAGTAAAAAATTTGGTGTTTTGGAAATAGAAAAAATCCTAAAACTTATAACAAATAAATGAAATTTGAAAAATGGATTTAATGGTGGTTAAATGTGAATATTTAATGAATTTTGAAATTCAAACTCGAGAAATTTCTACCAAAAAATTTTACAGATAAAGAAAAACTTGTGCTCTAAAATCGAGAAAAATTTTCAAAAAATATACTGAAACTTATATAAAATGAATTAAATGAAACATATTACTCAAAATATTAGTTTACAAAGTGGCAAAGATGGAATCTGAAATCCAAAATAATTTCACCAGGAAAAATTTCACCAGCATGATACTTACAGTAATATGAGAAATTCAAAATAAATTACTAAAATGATCAACTTGACACCTTGTGGTATAAAATGTTAATACAAATTTTTTTTGATTATTTTTTTATTTTTTGGAATGCATATTGACATAAATACCACATAGGTATCAATAAAAACATACAACAGTCAACTTTCCAATTTTAATGAAAAATTCTCGAAAATTTCCTAAAAATAGGAAGTTTGGCCATAGTAACATCTACAGAAACACATTTCAAAATTGCACAAGTATAAAATTAAATTATTTTACCTTGACATTCGTATTTTATCCAAGATTTGCTCTTCTTGACCTTTGGAATGGCACTAATTTATCACATGCACCTATGGTCGTTTAAGCATATTTAAATAGGTCTTGAAAATGTACATTCCCTTAACGAAAATTTACCTCCATTGGGACACGTGCCTAATTTTGTATCTCGGATATTTTTAGACTAATAGGGAAAGGGTTCGGATAAAATTTGGTGTCTACAACTGCCCCTCTTTGACCGTTTCTAAGAATCAGGAACAGGGCAAAGGCCAAATAGACATAATTTTGTTTAGGCCTTACAAAATTTTTCTAAAAGTTTTGTTTTTTGTTTTATTTTGTTTTGTTTTTTGTTTTGTTTTTTCACACACACACACACACACACACACACATATATCTATTAACTAAAAAACCTATGAAATCAATCATTTTGCTTAACGGGACAAGTCAGATGTCATGCTTTGTTGGCTTCAAATCAAGTAAAGCTGACCAATGATAAATGAACCTTTCTTCCTGTACACGTTTGGCATAGAAGCATCTTGATGATCACAAAGGATTTGGTTCTAATTTTTATGGATGCTTCGAATATCACCATCGAAGACTTTGGAAGGATGCCACTATCAACTGACTACCATTCTAGCCAGCTACATCAGGCATAGATTTTGGGAGGTTTCATTAAGAACAAAACTTCTGAGTACTTTAAATATCACTATTGAAGACTTTAAAAGGATGCCACTGTCAATTGACTACCATTCTGGCTAGCTATGTCAGGCATAGATTTTGGGAGGTTTCATTAAGAATGAAAACTTCTAAATGCTTCAAATATCACTATCAAAGACTTTAAAAGGATGCCACTGTTGACTAACTACTATCCTGACCGGCTATGTCAGGCATAGATTTTGGAAGGTTTCATTAAGAACGAAAACTTCTAATGCTTTAAATATCATTATCGAAGACTTTAAAAGGATGCCACTGTTGACTGATTACTATCCCAGCCAACTACATCGGGCATAGATTTTGGGAGGTTTCATTAAAAACGAAAATTCTGAATACTTTGAATATCACCATCGAAGACTTTGAAAGGATGCCACTGTCAATTGACTACCATTCTGGCCAGCTTCATTGGGCATAGATTTTGAAAGGTTTCATAAAAACAAAAACTTTTGAGTACTTTGAATATCACCATTGAAGACTTTGAAAGGACACCATTGTCAACTGACTACCATTCTGGCTAGGCACGTTAGGCACATATTTTGGGAGGTTTCATTAAGAGCGAAACTTATGAGTACTTCGAATATCACCACTGAAGATTTTAAAAGGATGCCACTGTCGACTGAGTAGCATTTCGGCCAGTTACATTGAACATAGATTTTAGGAGGTTTCATTAAGAAGAAAACTTTTGAGTACTTTGAATATCACTATCAAAGATTTTGAAAGGATACCACGTTAACTGACTACCATTCCAACCAGTTACATCAGGCATAGATTTTGGGAGGTTTCATTAGGAAGAAAACTTCTGAATGCTTTAAATATCACTATCGAAGACTTTGAAAGGATGCCATTGTTGATTGATTACCATTCCGGCCAAGTATGTCGGGCATAGATTTTGGGAGGTTTCGTTAAGAACCAAAACTTTTGAATCCTTCAAATATCACTATAGAGGACTTTAAAAGGATGCCACTGTTGACTGACTACCATTTTGGCCAGCTACGCCAGGCATAGATTTTGGGAGGTTTCATTAAGAACGAAAACTTCTGAATGCTTCAAATATCACTATCGAAGACTTTGAAAGGATGCCACTGTTGACTGACTACCATTCCAGCCAACTACATCAAGCATAGATTTTGGGAGGTTTCTTTAAGAATGAAACGTTTTGAATGCTTTAAATATCACTATCGAAGACTTTAAAAGGATGCTAGTGTCAACTGACTACCATTCTGGCCACCTACGTAAGGCATAGATTTTGAAAGGTTTCATAAAAACCAAAACTTCAGAGTACTTCGAATATCACCATCGAAGACTTTGAAAGGATGCCACTGTCGACTGACTACCATTTTGGCCAGCTACATCAGGCATAGATTTTGAAAGTTTCATAAAAATGAAAACTTTTGAGGACTTCAAATATCACCATCAAAAATTTTGAAAGGACACCACTGTCTACTAACTACCATTCCGGCCAGTTACGTTGGGCATAGATTTTAGGAGGTTTCATTAAGAGCAAAAACTTATGAGTACTTCAGATATCACCATCGAAGACTTTGAAAAGATGCCACTACCGACTAAGTACCATTCCGACCAATTACATCGGGCATAGATTTTGAGAAGTTTCATTAAGAACAAAAACTTTTGAGTACTTTGAATATCACTATCAAAGACTTTGAAAGGATGCCACTATCGACTGAATATCATTCTAGCCAGCTATGTCGGGTATAGATTTTTGGAGGTTTCATTAAGAACAAAAACTTCTAAGTGCTTTGAATATCACTATTAAAGTTTTTTTTCAGCCTTCTTCGTACGCCATACCATAGGATCACATAAGAAGGTGACAGATTTCTTTAAAGTATCGCTCAACCTTACCTAAAAAGTCATCAAATATGATATTAGTGTTCGTCAGTTCAAAGATATAATTTATGCAATTGGATAAATATCACGTTCAAGGCATATTTACAAACTTCTATTGATAATGAAAATTATCATATTTCATCAAAATTTTAGGATTTATAGAGTGAGATCCCTTTGTCATTTTGACCTGGGAAAAAGTTTACTTGATCAAAATTTATGAAAATTCAAAAGCAATTTCAACCTTGGATTTTCCAATATCAATGGTAATGGATGTGCTATATTCATCATGATGTTAAAACTTTTTCGTGATCAATGATCACCATTTGGGACTTCTTTAAATGAGATGATGAAATGAATTTAAAGGTATAAATGGGGTGACACTACTAAAATTTGTCTTGAAGAAATTGATATGACAAAGTCGAGGTTTACCAAGACCAAATTCATATGGATGTTCATTTAAAGAATTCCTTAAAAGATAAACAATCAAGTTATAACATCCTTTTAATCATCAAATATAATAGCTTGACAGCTGTTAAACTAATGCTAGTAAACACCAAGTCTCAAAGGAATGATCTGAAAGGCTTTTGGTAAGCATCAATTTTTAAATTTGGGTATAAAAGTTCTGAAAGTTTATTTTCAAAGGTATCAGTGTTTAGGCATTTAACTCAAACTTTTGTTGATGTCATGAAAATTTCATGGGTTTGAGAACATTTTTGAATTAGCATTAAAGGTTCTCTACCATTGGTGGGTATCTTTGTTGATTTAGGAGCAATTCCTAGGCCTTTAAGCTTGCCACATCATATTATTAAAGACTCAAAAATCATTTAAAATGATGAAATTTTAAAAAGCTTCCCAGCAATAGTCCGACAGCTCAGATAGCTATGTTTGATCAAAATAGACTTTGTTAGGTATATAATGTAGGCCACAGTTCAGGGTTTAGATAAAAAGGATAAATAGGCCTAAATCAAGTGTTTAAGGGTATTTGAATCAAGGATCACTTTTCTTTAGCAAAACTCACCCCAACATGTCTTTCAAGGTGAAACACGTCTACATTTCTTTATTTACTTTCGCTTGCTTCATTTTTCATTTGAAGGGACATGAAGTCTAAACTTTCTTAATTTTATTTGAATATACAGTCTTGAAATTTGAACCTTCTTGAACTTTGCTTGATTTCTGACTTTGTCATGTACAACAAACTTATTCTTCTTGTAACTTTTAAGATAAAATGTGCTCCTTCTGATTTTGAGGCTTTGCTCCATTTGCCTACCGGTTTGAAGGTGATCCTTGATTAGGATTCAAAGAAAGAAAATACATTATCAAGCTTAAAGGGGACTATAAAGGGAATAATTTTTTATATTTGAGAAGAGATAGAGAAAGAAGGCCATTTTTCATTTCAAACGCAGCCGCTTGAACTTGTCAAACATTTTGCTAGGAAAAAAGATAATTTCTTTCTGAAATCATTTTGAATACTTTCATAACATGATGTTACACTTAATAAAGGCTTAAGGTATGCCCTTTAATACTATCAGCTTCATAGCCATGAACGGCTGGTTGAGCCTTTAAAAAAAATGGATTTGTATGGAAAAGCTCTTAGATTTCATATCTTATGCATCAAAAATTAGTTTAAAAAGATTTTGTTCAAAAAGAAAATATGTTTTTGGTTCATTTTTACTTCCATTTTTCCTGAATCAAGGATTTGGAAGAGTGTCAAGGAAGTCATGCTAAGATATTATCCAAATGAGAGAGATCTCAAAATTACTATCATTATTTTAACACATGTTAAACTATCATTATTTGAATCTTTTAAGAGTATAACCTATTTGTAAAGCCTTCAAGGAATCCATAGAAAAGAATATTTAAATGTGGAAAGTTTTTGGTTGTGAAAGGTCTATAATTGAATGCTTAGGATAATCATATATTTAGAGGTAAAGGAGCTTTTTAAGAGATTTCAAACTAACCGTGATCACCTACCAAAGAAAAATTTTTCCAAAATGTTCTCATTATCCTAGATATTGGAAATCAACAAAATTTATGGTCCATTACAAAATGCACACTATTTACAAATCAAAATTCATTTCATAATTTACAATTTCCAAAAAAAAGTATAAAGTTCTAAAGTCAAGATAGAAGATGCCTCTAATTGGCATACTACCATAAGGCCTATGACTCTTAGACCAATCATTTTTGGTAGACATCTATCAACTCCTAGAATTTTACTGAATTGGCATCCTCGAGGGCTAAACTGTATATCAACTAGTAGAATATCAAGAGGTATAGCAAACTCTAAATTTTTAAAATAAAAAGTTCCATAAGATGCATGGTTATTTCCTGTCATCTCAATCATGCCATAAGGACAACTACTATATGACTCTTTAACTAAATTCTTTAGCAGAGAAGATGAATCCAAAAGCTCATTACATAGCAAAAAATCATCCAAGTAATTCAAGCTAGAATTTTTAGCAGCTTATGATCTCCTACTAATTATGCTGATATTCCTAATTATCTTCACATTGAACAGCATGCATTCATTAATGAAATCTTTAGACAAAATGTGTTGCACCCTAACCCTTGGATTATAACACCCTGGGTAGGGAGTTTTTTGGGCTTTGTTAAAATGGCAAAGATTATGTGATTTTGTTAAGGTCACTGAATAATGAAAGGCTGAAGTAGAGGATAGTGTCTGAATGGATTTCCTTGTTTTCTTGGATTTGTATGGTCCTAGTTCCAATCGGCTATGACTTGTTGGCGTTTAATAATCAGATGACTCTCTCATCTCAGATATGCTACCTATTCCCCTCTTGGTCAGCTTGCATATTATAGGACTGGCTTCCCAAAGATTGAGTACTATGAAGTAATTGCCTTTTAGTTTGTATTTCCCCAGATCTTTGGTAGAAGTGTTGGTATGACAAAAATTGAGTATTTTGAGATAATTGCATTTTAACTTGCACTTCCCTGGATCCCTAGCAGAAATGTTGGTCTTCCCTGGATCCCTAGCAGAAATGTTGGTCTAATAAAGATTGAGTATTTTGAAATAATTGCATTTCAACTTAGACTCCCTGAATCCTAGGCAGAAGTATTGGTATGATAAAGACTGAGTATTTTAAGATAATTGCATTTCAACTTATACTCGTCAGATCCTTGGCAGAAGTGTTGGTATGATAAAGATTGAGTATTTTGAGATAATTGCATTTCAACTTGTACTCCCTAGATCCCTGGTAGAAGGATAAATTATACTTACTGAGTGCAAACAGACTTGTTTGTTTCAAGTAACTTCATCAAACTTGCAATACTTCACCCTTGAAAAAAAATGAACTTAAATTAATGTCCGTGAATACATATATCTTGTAGACATTTGTCTTTATTTTATCTATGTATGTATATCAATTAATAGAAAAATAATGTATGAGTTAATGAACAAATGAATAAATGAATGAATAAAACAGTACCTGATGTGATGAATTAAATGTCAAGCAATGAGCTAAATATTAGTCATGGAGATTATTGCAGAGCCAAGAATCTACAGGATTCGAGTCATGATTCTACACTGTCATTTAATCAACCAAAGCCACTAATTTATTTATTCATAGTTAGTGTACATTTACAAGATTCAAAAGAACAAGAAACAAAAGGACTACTCTTGTAAACACTTCATTTTTCCAACTATGTTGGTGCTTTTAGGAAGTCTTTGCAAGCATTAGTCATTCTTTTTGACCCTTATATTTACGAAACCCTTCATGATCACTTCATTTGCATGCCTTATATTTAACAAACCCTATATTTACAAAGCCCATATTTACAAGTCCAATAGCCAAAAGGTTATCTTCATAATCATTTTATTACCCTAAATGTTCTAATGCCTCTAATAATGAGGCAGGAGTTCAGCAGCAACAATCATCCTTGGTTTAAATCGAATTATACTAGCATTAAGTAGCTTTCGAACTTTCTTTTTAAAGGTAAAGCACATTTCTATTGAATGTCCTCGTATTCTTGCGTGGTATTCACAATGTTTATTAATGTTATACTGTTCGAGATACAGAGGTTTATATGGAAGAATGTATTCAGGAACAACAAACTGATTTTGAAGCAATAGAGTATAGTTCCTCATGGGTTAGTAGGATTGAATCAAATTTATGATTTTTTCGTGATCTTTTCTTGGTATGTTTATTAGAAGGTGACTGCCTACCACTTCGGAGACTTGCAAGGTTAAAAGAAAGACTAATCCTTGTAGGTGCAGAATTAGGTGGATTTATTTCGATCATCTGTATGGACCAAAGATTGGGATTTTGATCTGATAGCTCATTAAGTCTAGTCATTGAGTCTTTGAGTGCCAAAAGTTAGGTTGAAGGTAATGGTAACCCTTGGGGATCACTCAGAAGATCTTTGAAAATTTTTGTCAATCCAAATAATTGCTCTTTTATCTTTTGAATTCCCTGTCCTATTCGTTTGACTACCCCTTCTAGAGCACTTACTTGGGCTTCGAATCGTTCTTCTAAATTCTAACCTTCTGAATTCATCAAGGATGAGGGTGTTCCTAGGCAAGGCTCCTTCTTTAGACCCTTGATCATTTTTATCAGTTTTTCAATCAATTTTTCTATTCCTAGGACTTCATGACCAAATCCATCTTGAATGGACTCTAACACGTTGATTCTTGCCCCAACATTACTATCCATGTTGTGATGCTTGGAATTACAATAAATGGAATCATTTTAGTATATTATAAAAGTTATGAATGCATGAGCATATAAAGGTATGAACTTTGCATATGTAAAAAAAAGGCGCAAAAATGAATTTATAAGTTTCTATGGGATATGAATGTCGAGCCAAAGAACTAAGAAAATCTTTCACAATACAACAAATGAATGCGAAAAGTAAATACAATGTTATCATAGCAACACAACAACAATTATTAAAAAAAAAAATCAAATTATAAGGGTAAAGGTTAGAAGTGTTCCCTTATGAGTACCTACTTTGTTAATTGCTAGAACCAGGTATGGCTCTAATAAGGTGAGTCTTCTATAGCTCATTACATGAGTTTGGCTTTGACATCTAAGTAGGTTTTTGAATTGTTCCCCGAGTCCAAAAAAAACTGATAAGGTACCTTAATCCTTGCCCATTGTGGTTTTGTGTTGGAAAGGGTTCAATTCAAGTGGGAGTAGATTCCATGCCCATAACAAGGTTAACACCTTGGGCAGGCATAGAAATTTACACCCGATAGGCTTTTCACTAGCCCAAACAGAGGCTAACACCTCAAAAGGCAGAACTACTTCGCCCCCTCCTAAAATATTGGGTACCATGCCCCTTCCATATATGTGGAAGAGAATATAATGCATATGCATATGCATCTGCATAGTGTGTGCAGTGGAATAGCTTACCTTTTATGACTTGACACTTTTCAAAAATAATAAAACACCTATCCTAAATTTTCACCAAAAATAACGCTGCAAAAGAAACAAAAAGAGGTTAGTGAAAAATATGAACAATATATACAGAATTTATAAGTTAGAAATATAATAAAATTTTTAGTTTGAAAATATCGAGAATTATAGTTAAATACCGATTGAAACCATATTAATCAAAATTTAGTTAACATGTAATTAATTTTATGCCAGACTTTCTAACTCATCCCCAGCGGAGTCGCCAAGCTATCGCAAAGTGACCCGGATACGAATCCTGACCAGCCCGACTTAAAATGGTAAATGTACCCATTGTTTCTATATAAATATTTATATATAATTATTTCCTTTTATTTCTAGAGGCCTATATCTTGATTATTATTCTTTATTTTTTGTACTTGGAGACTGTGTTGTCAAGATGAATCGCTCAACCGACTTCTCTAAATAGTCGATACAAAACGACCATTATTTTTGGAGTCGCCACCGATCTGTTTTGGCTAGTTGAGATTGGACACCTGTCGGACCAATAAAAACAAACTTCGAGGTCTGCGCTCATACCAGAGATCACTTGAAAGGGCCTGGGAGTCGATTACAATCACAAGTAAGGATTGACCTTCTCGTGATGCCCAGTGATCAGTACCTTATTAATCACGTATTAAAATAAATTTGATTTTTATTCAGTTTCAATATTCGATATTTAATTATAATTCTCGTAAACAAATTTATTGTTCCGAGGAAAGTTGGGTTTCGTTACATTTTGAATTTACAAAATTATTCATACCCTCCCGAGGATCCAAGTGGACACAAATTCTCTATCGTATCCCGCTGGAGAACCATGCCAAATATAAAAGGTTTTATTATTTCAAAATTGAAAAATCTCAACTTCCTATTTGAAAAGGATATCTCACTATTAAAATAATCCGTAAAATTCTTTACATAACTAGTAGGAATCCTACGTATTAATTTAATTAGGAGACATTGTCTTATTTATAAAAAATAATTTTATTATTAAAAAATATGGACTCTATGACCTAAAAATGACCTAATATGATGAACATATTCTTACTTTTGACGTGAAAGTATCCTAGAACTCATATAGGATATGGTTCGAATACAAAAGTACAAAAATACCCCTAAAGTATACCTTTTACTTGAAAGCACCCTGATAACATCTGAAGGACTTGAAAATGATTGAAAAAGGGCAAACCTATCCTTGCATTTCTGGCCTAAAAGCATCCTAATTCTTATCTAAAACTAGACTCAAAGAAAATTATGAAAATGCTCTTAAGGTATACCTTCGATATGAAATTATCTCGAGAACCCTAATAAACCTTCAAATGATCTAGGAAGGCTAAACTTATCCTAAAAATTCACCTTCGGCATAAAAGCATCATGATAAAAAATTACAAAAATGCCCCTAGGGTATATCTTTGATGTAAAAGTATCCTAGTAATCCTAATGGACCTTAAAATGACCTTGGAAGGCTAAACCAATCCTAAATATTCACCTTTGGCGAAAACGTTCCCCGATGAGCAAAATTACTAAAATGCCCCTAGAGCATACCTTCGACATGAAAGTATCTCGATAACCCTAATGGACACTAAAACGATGAAAAGTAGATAAATATAGTCTAAAATGGAAAAGCTAAAATTTTAAGTTTGACTTAAAATGCAAAATTTGCAATCAAGCCCTTAAATTTTTAAAAATTACATTTCATATCCTTTGCAAGACCAAACCAATACAAAAAGTTTTGAAAATTTCTATATCCCTACGAAAGGCCATAGAAATAATAGAAACCTTTAAAACTGGTGAAATGTCCATTTTGCCCCCTAAATATGAACATTTGCTATTTAGTCCCTAAACGTTATAAAATTTTCATTTGAGTGCCTATATAATAAAATAACCTAAAAAAATCATAAAAATCAGATGCAAATATATTTGAAAAATACAGAAAGATACCAACAAAGATTCGGCCAAACACCTTGGCCTCAAAATATATATTATCTAGAATTTACAAAATGACCCCTAAACTTTGCAAAATTATATTTCAACCCCTATATAATTAATATCATAAAATATCACCAACAAGTCATCGAATCAGCAAAGAATCAAAAAGAAAACATGGCAAAAATATGTACAAAGGTTCGGCCAAACACATTTAGCCACAAAGCATAATTTTTCATATTTTGCAATCTAGTCCTTAAACTTCTTAAAATTACAAAATGACCCCTAAAGTGTTAAAAATGCCTAATAAACACATAAATCAAAATCTTAAGGCCCATAAAGCCTTCGACCAAACCAAGAATTGCATAAAAAAAGTTTCTATAAGTTTTGCAATTTAGCCTCTATGTTTATTAATGTTATAAAATAACCTAAAAAATTAAAAAAAAAAACATAAAATCATACAAGAACAAGCACAAAATCATCAGCCATAAAGCTTATTGGATTCAGCTGAAGTAAAAAAAAAAAAGTCAATTAAAACATGAAATCATGCAAATAGAAATAAACATAATATAAATTAATAGTACCAAGCTTAAATAAAAATAAAGATGTGAACCTATTTAATCAGATATTAACATGAAAACATTAAAAGAAGAACAACATAAACACAAACATTTATATGGTAAGATCAAAATCTCAACAACAAATAATATATTTTATTTAAAAAAATCAATATGTAGCTTAAGAAAACAAGAACAATAACTAATATCTCATATATATATTTTTACCATGTTTAGCCTTTTAACATGGATGAGAATCCATGAGCCTCAACATAGTTTTTGAATCATAAATAAGAAAAGTAAGGGATTAAACATTATACCTTGAATAAATTGAAAACTAAAATAAACTATATATTTTTTTAGTTTTTTTTAAGCAAGAAAACCAAAAGCCCCTATCTTGAACAATTCTCCCCTTATTTATATGGGGGAGAATTGGCCAAGAAGGAATCCTATCCTTCTTGGCTAATTTGGCTGCTGTAAATTTCTTCTTTTTTTAATTAATTAATTTATCTTTTATTTTATTCATTAAATTGCATAAAAAGATGGAGTGCATTAAATTGGCATGAAATTAGTGGTCATTCACAAATATTTTGACATGATTATTTTGATAATATCAAGTAATAGATAATTAGAAACTAACTAAATTGGTTAAGGGAAAGGCTGGAAATTAACTAGACTAGTTTTCATGAAATTAGTAGAAAATAACTAATAACTAAAATAAAATTAAAATGATAATAATAAAATAAAAATTAATAATTAATAATTATAAATGAAATTTTAAAATGAAATAACAAATAAAAAACTAATTGAAACTCCAAAACTCATAAAATTATATGAGAAAAATCTTTTTCGATAGAAATTGATATATATAAAAAATTTAAAACTCGTCAAATTAATTAAAATTTCAAAAACTGAATTAATATCAATTTAATAAGAATATTTGATGAATTTTAAGAGTTAATAAACTTGAAACAGTCCTCCTAAAAAATTTATGAAATAAAAAACTCTATATCTTAGAAACGGTGAACATTTAGAAAACAAATATAAAACTCATAAAATAAAATAAATTTTTCAAAATTGATTTAAAATGATTAAATAATAATATTTAAAGAATTTTAAAAATTATAAACTCAAAAAAATGTTACCGAAAAAAATTCACGGGTAGAAAACACTGTATCTTGGTAACAGAAAAAATTCTAAAACTCATAAAATAAATTGAATATTTCAAAAATGATTTACTATAAATTAAATAATAATATTTAAAGAAATTTAAAAATTAGAAACTCAAAAAAATCTCACCAAAAAAATTTAATGAGTATAAAACCCGTATCTTAGTAATAGGAAAAGAATTCTAAAACTCATAAAATAAATTGCATTTTTCAAAACTGATTTAATATGGATTAAAAAATAATATTTAAAGAATTTTAAAAATTACAAACTTAGAAAAATCCTCTCAAAAATTACAAAATAAAAAAAACTCCATATTTCAAAAACAAGAGAATTTCAAAAGAAAGATAAAACACTGATAAAATAAAAAGAATTTTCCTAAACTGATTTAATATGAATTAAATAATAATATTTGAAGAACTTTAAAAAATTATAAACTTAGAAAAATCCTTTCAAAAAATTACAGAATGAAAAAAACTTCATATTTCAGAAACAAAAGAATTTCAAAAGAAAGATTCAACACTGATAAAATAAAAGGAATTTTCTTAAACTGATTTAATATGAATTAAATAATAATATTTGAAGAATTTTAAAAAATTATAAACTAAGAAAAATCTTCTCGAAAAAATTTACGGAGTAGAAAACTTTGTATCTTAGTAATAAGAAAAATTCTAAAACTCATAAAATAAATTGAATTTTTCAAAACTAATTTAATAGAAATTAAAAAATAATATTTGAAGAATTTTAAAAATTATAAACTAAGAAAAACATTTTTAAAAAAATTTACAGAGTGAAAAACTCCATATTTTAGAAACGAAAAAATTCTTAAAGAAAATGTAAAACTCATAAAATAAAATAAAATTTTTAAAACTGATTTAATATGATTTAAACAATAATAGTTGAAAAATTTTTAAAAATTATAAACTAAAAAAAACTTATTAAAAAAATTTATGGGGTAAAAAATTTTATGTTTTGGAAACAGAAAAAAATCCTAAATCTTATAACAAATAAATGAAATTAGAAAAACAGATTTAATGGTGGTTAAATATGAATATTTAAAGAATTTTAAAATTCAAACTCGAGAAATTTTCACCAAAAAAATTTATAGATAAATGAAAAATCGAGAAAAGTTTTCAAAAAATATACTGAAACTTATACAAAATGAATTAAATGAAACATCAAAATATTTGTTTACAAAGTGGTAAAGATGGAATTCGAAATCCAAAATAATTTCACTAGGAAAAATTTCATGAGCATGATATTCATAGTATTATGAGAAATTCAAAATAAATTACTAAAATGATCAACTTGACACCTTGTGGTATAAATAAAATGTCAATACAAATTTTTTCTTGATTATTTTTTATTTTTTGGAGTGCATATTGACATAAATATCACATAGGTATCAGTAAAAATATACGATGGTCAGCTTTTTAATTTTAACGAAAAATTCTCAAAAAATTTCTAAAAATGAAAGTTTGACCATAGTAACATCTACAGAAACACATTTCAAAATTTCACAAGTATAAAATTAAAAGTTAATTATTTTACCTTGACGTTCGTATGTTTTGTCCGAGATTTGCTTTTAATGACCTTTGAAATGGCACTAATTTTATCACGTGCACCTGCGGTCATTTAGGCACATTTAAATAAGTCTTGAAAATATACGTTCTCAAAAAATTTACCTCCACTGGGATAAGTGCCTAATTTTGTATCTCAGATATTTTTGGACTAACAAAAAAAAGAGCCCCGGTAAAATTTGGTGTCTACAGTGGCCAAGTCAAGTTGGCTAGACAATCTGCGGTTACAAATTTAATGAACTATAAGCAAAAAGTAGGAACTTTGGTAAAGGATCATATGCTCATGCTTATGGGGTACTTTACTGAAGCTACTGAAAAATGGTGTTATGTTCGAATACAACACCTAAATTAAGATGGTGTCTTGCTACCTTTCGAGCTACGTATAATGTAAGAAGCAAAGAGTTAGGTCTCAATAAGCTCCTAAAGGAGTTTCAGGCCTATGAACTCATGCTTAATGATGGCCATCAACCTAAGGTGGAGGCAAATCTAGCTATTGCTTCTAATTCTTGTTTTGGGAACAAGAAAAAGAAGAAGCAAAACTTTAAAAAGCAAGTGGCTTTTAAGTCTTCTATTCTTCTTCATCTAAAGCTAAGAAGATAAAGAAAAAAAAGCCAAAAGACCTTAAAAGTTAAAATACGTCTAAGTGGAATGGTTGCTCACCTTAAGAAGGTTTATAAAGGAATTCCTAGCTTCTAAGGGCAAGAAAAGTAAGGATTTTCTTTACAATGAAGCTTACTTAGTGAAAGATTCAAAAAACACTTAGCTTATTGATTCTAGAGCCACTAATCATGTTTGTGTTTCTTTGTAAGAGTTCAAGGAAATGAGAAGTCTGCTTGACAAGAACCTTTCATTAAGAACCGATAGTGAAAGGTGGTGTTCATAGAAGCAGTGAGAGATGTACACCTTTATTTTGATGAATTTAGATTTATTTTGTTAAAAGATTATTTTATGTTCCTAGTTTTAAGACGAACCTTATTTTGATTGCTTGTTAATTAAAGATTCTTATTCAGTTTCTTTTAGCAAAACTATAGTGATTTGTAAAAACAAGTATTTTATCTGTTTTGGAAGAATGGATGATAATCTTTATTTGACCAAACCAAAGATGTACTCACTACTTGACACTGAATTAACGATAACTCTAAAAGATTAAAAACTTCTCACTCTAATGAGGTATACCTTAGCATTTAAGACTTGGTCCTATCAGCCAAGAAAGGATTCAAAGATTGGTAAATGACTATCCATTAGAATCTCTAAAAGAGATATGTCTTCCCCAATATGAATGTTGTCTTGAAGGTAAAATGACCAAGAAGTCTTTTAAAGTAAAATGTATAAGGCTGAAGAACTTCTAAAAATTATACATACCGACGTATGTGGGCCCATGAATGTCAAAGCATAATAAAGAACGAATATTATGTCTCATTCATAGATGATTACTTAAGGTTTGGATATGCATACCAGATGCACCATAAGAATGAAACCTTCGATAAATTCAAAGAATATCGTGCAAAAATGGAGAAACAATTATGTAAATCCATTAAGACACCTCAATCTAATCGAAGTGGTGAATATTTTTTTGATGAATTTTTAGGACATCTTGTAGGGAATGCGATTTTATCCCAATTTATTGCACCAGGTACTCAATAACAAAATGATGTAGTAGAGAAAAGAAATAAGACCTTATTGGATATTATATAGTCCATGATGAGTTATTCAAAATTCTTAATATCTTTTTAGGGTTATAGATTGCAAACAACATGTTATATTCGAAATTAGGTTCTAAGTAAATCAGTTCCTAAAACTCTATACAAGTTATGGAAAGGCGAGAAACCCCCTGACATATGAGAATATGAGAATGCCTGATACATGTATTGAATAAAGAAGCAAAGGAGTTGGAATCTCATTCAAAATTGTATGTGTTTGTAGGGTATCCTAAGGGAATAAAGGGAAGACTATTTTATAACCTCCAAAAATATAAAGTCATTGTATCAAGTCATGCAACCTTCCTTAAGGAGAGTTACATGAATGATTTTAAGCCTTGAAGTAAAGTGATGCTTGAGAAACTATCAGAAGATAAAATTGCTCCACAGATTTCGATTTTGGATTCTATTCCAAGTTCCAAGGAAAGATATGTAAATGACCAACCACCTAAGAAACCTGCATGTCTAATGGTGAAATTTATCAATCTAAGGCCATGGAACATGAAGATGATCTAGTCACTTATGATAAAGTTATAAGTGATGTTGATTCAATGCTCTAGCAAAAGGCTATGAACACTAAGTGGATTTAATGACATCTAATTCAGTCTAGGAGCTTGTAGACTTTCCCAAAAAGGTAAAACCCATAGGGCGTAAATGGATTTACAAAAGGAAAAAGAATGTTGAAAGAAAAGTTAAAACTTTTAAGGCTAAACTAGTAGCAAAGAGATACATGCAAAAGGCTGGTGTCAACTACTATAAAACCTTTTCGCCTGTTATGATGCTAAAGTCCATTCGCATTCTTTTATACATTGCTATCGCTCTCGATTACAAGATCTAGCAAATAGACATCAAGACTGCATTCTTGAATGGCCATCTTGATAAGAGCATCTATATAATGCAGCCAAATGAGTTTATAGTAGAAAGCCAAGAAGTGAAAGTTTGCAAGTTACTTAGATCCATTTATGGATTGAAGAAAACCTCACGCTCATGGAACTAAAGATTTGACCATGTAATCAAGGTTTTTGGATTTAAGCAAAACATTGATGAACCTTCTATTTATAAATGTACTAAAGAGGGTAAAGTGATCCTTTTAGTCTTATATGTCAATGACATACTAGTTATTGGGAATGATGTAGTGAACTTGTCATCGACCAAACTATGATTGTTGTAATAGTTTGGCATCAAAGATTTAGGGGAAGTTAATTATGTTCTAGGCATTTATCTCTTTAGAGATAGAAATAATAGGATGATAGCTTTGTCCTAAGCTTTATGCATTGATAAAATTATTGAAAAATATACAATACAAGATGTCAAGAAGGCTTCACAACCCTGTATGGTAGGATTCACTCTTTTATTAGATGATTGCCTTAAGACATCTAAAAGAAATAGCACATAAAGAAAGTCCCTTATGCATTTGCTATGGGTATTTTGATTTATGCTATGCTTTGCACATGATCAAATATTTGTTATGGGTTGGTATTGTAAATCGATATTAGTCGAACCTTGGTAACAAGCATTGGCAAGCCGTGAAGTATATATTCAAGTATCTTAGAAGAACAAGGAACAATATGTTGGTATATTCTAGAAGGAACCTAACACCCATGGGATATCCAGATTCAAACTTCCAAACTTATAGGCATTCAAGAAAATTGACTTATGGATTTTTATTTTTCCTAGGAAAGAGCATCATTGTTTGAAGGAGTGTAAAACAAACTTGTACAACTAACTCTACAATGGAAGCTGAATATGTGGCTGCCTTTAAAGCATCTAAGGAAGCAACTTGGCTTCGCAAGTTCCTTAGAGACCTTGAGGTAATTCTTGATATGAATAAGCCTATTACATTTTTTGTGATAATAATGCAGCAATAACAAAACATATAGATAGGAAATGCTATATTATAAAAACTGGTGATGGAAGGAGTTGTTAATGTTTGTAAAATTACGTTCAAAGGTAACTTTGTTGTTCCCTTTACTAAACTCTAGTGGCTAGGAGTTTTGAAAGGCACATTAAAGGTATGGAGATGTGAGACATAACTTATTTACTCCCTTAAGGCAAGTGGGAAATTATTAGGAATGCCCTAAAGATGAAAGACATTTTGATGTTTTTCATTAATGTGAACAGATTATTTATATACATTCAAGTTTTCATTATATCATTGCTATTTTACCCTCAAGTATAACTTGTTAACTACTTATGTTTGTACCATTAGAAAGTTGCATATATTAGACCTTACATGCAAGAAGATTCTAAGGTAAATAGTCTAAATCGATAGTACATAGTCTATGGGGTTAATGTGAACAATTAACTCATGTTAAGACTATTATGTTGCCTAAATCTAATTAGGGAGATGGCTTGTCTTGGCCATCTGGAGTAGTTTGACTCCACATAGATATATTACCTAGAGGTGGTGATGTATTAGATGGACCAAAACATAGTTAATCCATCAATAAGTCCATTTACATGGATTAATTCACTTTTGACATTCATTGTGTAATTACCATAATCCTAAGTAATTAACTCCATGTGTATAACTTGTATGCTTTGACATTATAAAGGCTAAAGTGTCTCGATATAGTAAGCTATTTGACCAGTTTATTGGGCATATGACTTATACTCGATGAGAGCTTTACTTATATATATGGAATCATAGCTCCCATAAAAGAGTTAAGGTTATCCTTTTAAAAGGCATTACACAATAGAGTGAAAATGGATAAGGCCTTGGTCAATTGTATGTCAAAGATAAATTGTTCACATGTGATGGACAATCATTTTCATATGGAAAATGTAATATAACGTTAAGATAAGGTGATCAAGTAAAACAGACTTTTAAACTTAAGTTGATCACAGATATCATATGAGGGATTACACAAAAGCCAAGGTCTTGTTCTAAAAGGCTAGTTATAAAGCTTACGTAATATGGTATATAATAGGGAGTGTAGTCTCAGGTCATCAGTGGTATGACTTTAAGATTAATAATTATGTGATTAATTATTCAGGATAGAATAACTAATACATATATTATTGGAGCCTAATTATATATGTCCAATTGGTCCCTCCACTAGTTTAATATAATTACTTAACAGTTGGTTATTGATTGGAATATCTAGAGATAGAAGATTCTTAATATGGTTAAATGGTAAGCTGGATTCACTCACTTCAAGAGTGTAGGTGTTTTCTTCAATAAATAAATGAATATGATTTTTTTGGTATTCTTTATTTCGAATATATACATATAATTTGATTAAATATTTATTTAGACAAGTATTGTAATTTGAATTAATTATATTTATCTTTTGATAAATATAGGAATTAATTTAAAATAAATAGCTATGAAAAATTAATTATTTATATAATTAATTCAATATCTATTAAGTCTTGTTTAAATATTTATTTATAGATTAAATATAAATAATATTCTAAATTAGTTTAAAAAATTATTTTATTTATTTTAATTTATGATTAAATTAATTATTTTTTATAGTTAATTTTATTTTAATAAGTAGTAAATAATTATTCTCTTCGAATAAAATTGCCATGATTTTATTTTGAATTATACTTGGCGTTATGGAAAATTATCAGGCTAAATAAAATTAACAGTTTAGTTAGAATTAATAAGTATTCATATTAAACATGCTAAATTCCACAAAATAAATTTGGGCCAAAATTTTGTCTATGGACATAGGGTTTGGGCCAAATTATAGTGGGCACCCATACTAGGGTTGGTGCCACATATAAGATTTTTATGGAATTAATAAAATAATTATTTTAATTTAAATTAAAATTAGGGCTATCTTGTTATCTGATATAAATAAAAGGCTTATGCCTAGTGTTTTGCTTTAGACTTTGGCACCACACCTGGAGATTTCTAATCGTAATATCTCACAATTCTAAACTTAGTGCCACAAGTTGATCATTAAGGAGAATCAAGCTATACAAATCTGGAGTTGGTCGAAACAAAGAGTGCCTACACACTCTACCATCCGGATACTGAGAAAGTAGGGTTTGATTGTTTATTTATATAACTGATACTGATATGCAAAAAAAAAGAGAAAGAAGAAAAGAGAAAGTTACGATCTTCATGATTTTACATGTTTAAAGAAACATTTTGGTTGAACCTTGGTGCATCATGATATACAATTTTTAGTTAGATATTAGTATAAATTAATTTTAGTCCCAAGTTTATGATTTTTTAAATGATTTTGATGTGAAAATTGTTCTTCCATGGATTTTTTTTTTTGTGTATTTCATGTGTTTTGATCGTGAATGATGATCTAGATATCTGTTTTGATTACCATGTGAACTTATTTTCCTTATATGTGAAGCATTAAATTTATAACTTTAAAGATGGTATGAAGTAATTTTTAGTCTACTTGGCAAAGCTATAGGTTCTAATACTTATATGGATATGTAGGTTCAATCCATCTAAGAAAATTCAATCTTGTGGTCATCTTAAATCAGCAGAGAATAGTTACAAAAAGCCAATTGGTCATCTTGTTAGGAATGTAGAAACACAGTTTTTTCGCTCATGCAGTGCTTATGTTGCTCTATACTACCTTAGCATTTTTACAATTGTTTGTTGATATATACTTATCTTTTGTTAATTATATATTGTGTATGAGCTTTTTTGTTGGATGTTGGATAATAAGAAGTTGGAACACGTAGTGTAATAGTTATTTTTATCCTTATTTTTTGCAACCTACTATTTACTAAGATTTAGTAGATTGATAGCTTTTTTACATTATAATGACAAGAGAAGGACAATTAAGATAGGTACTTTTTTATCGTCTATTTTGCTCAAATACGTGCCTAGATGTTGGAATCATGGTAGTGCTTAACCAGGAGTTGCAAACTAAGTTGTTTGGACATGTATGATCTTTATATTTTTTATTTTTTGATGTATTGGAGTATTGAGCTCTCCATTATAATATTTGGTGGATATTATAGCTTGTGATTAAGGGATGGCTTAATTTTCTCTCTATTTGTTCGCTATGAAATATTACGAATTTATAACTTAGTTATTAAAGAATGTTAGGTACTAACTGTAAGGAAATCTCAAGCTCATGCATATCGATATAGGCATAAAAATTTAATTAGAATTAAACATGTGCAGCGAAATTAAACAAAAAAAACACTATATTTCCTCATAATCTTAGAAGGAGATGCACATGTGATCGCAATGCAATTTAAAAACATGAATCTCATAGAAATCATATCTATTTAGAGACTCATAAATCTAAACATGCCAATCCCTGCATAAACGCACCGTAGGGTGATAACTATAATTTCTTCTTAAGGCTAAAGCCAGTCCAAGTGTTTTGCTTCTAATAATGATCCATATAGATGTCTCTTGGATCCTTCATGAGTTTTGGTTATTCTCTAGTGCAAGCCAAAAGGCTTCTTAAGCCTCAACGAAAAGCTATCTTGCCAATAGGCATAGATCCAATGTGATTCAAGAACGATTGCATTACCTATTATACCAAAGAGAAGAAAAAACAACTACGTAGGGAAATAGTTTTTCGTAGATGACAATAAATGTATCCAAAAGTCACAATTCTTTATTTTAGTTTCCATTAAGATAGAAAACTGATTTTCTACCTTCATAGTGATAAAAAACACTTTAAGATCACCTAGATACTAATCGACATAAAGGAGGCTTAAGGAAGCAGGGATTTCAGGATTTGGCTAATTTCACAACTTTTGTGAAAAACTAATCTCTTAATGCTAGAAAATTATTTTTCTATTATCATTGTGTCAAGAATGATTCAAGAACTCAAAAAACCAATGAAAATGCAACAAGAGCTTAGAGAAGCATGAATATTGTGCCAAACCCCTTAAAAAGTCTAGGGTCTGCACCTAAGGCTTTCTTGATGCTTTTTATCAGCCAAAAACCCTTAATATTGTATTTGAATACAACATTGGCTAGGTTAGGCTTGACTAATTGGTTAGTCTCACCCATCCTCAAGGTTAGCACCGCTTTAGTGGTGTCTTGAAGCCTAATTAAAACTATTTTAATTAGCTTGTCTAAGATTGGACCTTAGTATTAACTTATTAATATTTTACCTTAATAGCACACAAAAGATAGCTATTTCATACACCTAGCCATTACTAAGCCCGACTTGGAGTAGTTCACAACTAAACTCTCTTGACTTGACAATTGGGGCTTTTAGCCCAATCTCATTAATTTACATGTTAGATAATTTAATTCATAATTAAATTGCCCCACCCAAGTAAAACAATTTTTTACTTTATGTATATAGACATCTCATTTTGTCTAGGTCAACATTCAAGGCATCAGAAGTCATTGCTCAAGACACCATCAAAATCATTTAGTTAAGCATGGATCTATTCCTTATTATTCCTGGCTTTG
>JBBYHL010000005.1:6997306-7025469 GCA_038381835.1 Adansonia madagascariensis
ATAAGAGGTTCGAAGAGTTAAAGAGGCATAAATTTCATATTTTTGCATGAATATATCGATACATAGGTTTTATGTATCGATATAAAGCTTCTATGTCATCAAAATTTAAAATTTTACAAGTTATATTGACATAAATAGAGCTTATATCTATTCCCTATTATTCCTGGCTTTGATAAGAGGTTCGAAGAGTTAAAGAGGCATAAATTTCATATTTTTGCATGAATATATCGATACATAGGTTTTATGTATAGATATAAGGCCTCCATGTCATCAAAATTCAAAATTTTACAAGTTATATTGACATAAATAGAGCTTATATCGATACATTTGTTTAGTTTATTGATACATGGGCAAAGGTATCGATACAAGGCTTGGCAATGGCTAAAATTTTATTTTTGGACTAAATGCATCAATTCATAAGTAATTGTATTGATACATTCTTGGAATATATAGATACAACTTTCATTATATCAATACATTCAGGTCTTTGCCTAGATGTATTGATACAATATGCAATGTAGTGATACATGTAGGCATTTTGCCCAATTCATACAATTTTTTAGCCTTTGCACCATTAAACTCAAAATATGATTTATGCACCTTTCTGGTAGCAAAAATTGTCAAAATTAATAGCAGGCTA
Organism: Adansonia madagascariensis; assembly: GCA_038381835.1. Classification (NCBI taxonomy): domain Eukaryota; kingdom Viridiplantae; phylum Streptophyta; class Magnoliopsida; order Malvales; family Malvaceae; genus Adansonia; species Adansonia madagascariensis. Next base: position 6,997,947 of record JBBYHL010000005.1, read on the forward strand.
GAACATTGGCCTTATGATTGGGTTTTAATAAAATTTAAGGTCTAAAATCACTCAAAAATAGGATATTTTCATGAAATATACGATTTGTTAGACAGCATACTTGGCTTTTATCTAGTTACAGACTACTATAGCCCCTTTGTTCCCCTACCTTGCTGGCAACCACTAAAGTTTTCAACTAGCTGAGCATAATACCCAAGGCCAGCATAAGGTACATAGAAAAAGGGCAAAAACGCCCTTACTTTGGCTTCAAAATGTGTTGGCTAAGCCTTGGACTATAAAGGAGCCAATTTTGGCTCAACAAAGGAGACCGGTACATTCTTTCCCCATATAACATTGTTACATTGAAAATAATTCTTTTATTCCCATTGCTCCCTCTTGAGCCCTCTAAAACCTTTATTTCATTTATCTTTTCATCACTAAACTTCCCTCTGTCCATACCATAACCAAAAAGCTCTCTCTTTTCATCCTTGTTTTGCTAAACAATAGCAATAAGAGGAAGAAACTGAGCTTAAAGTTGTTACTCCAAGAATAGGTTGAGAGATAAGGTTTTTAGGTATATTTTCCTAACCTTGATCTATTTATTTTTTGTTTTTAGCATTTGCATCGTTCTAGTGAGCCATTTATGTCCCCATGACCATCTTAGCATTTTCATGCATTGTTATGGCCTTTGATGTGGTAGTCCTAGGTTTTTGATGATTTTTTTATGTTTTAACATTGTTTAGGTGACCAAATATGAGTGATTTATTTTCACCATCAAAATAGCCCCTATTTATGCATCTTTATCATGTTTTGTCCATTTTCACATACTCAACAAATGCTTAAATCTTTACCCTAACATGTTTTCAACATATTCATGCATTTTCTTGCATTTTGATAAGTTTCATAGAATAAAAATGCTGTCTTAAAAATTCTAACATTCTTTTTTGTTTTAGGTTAAACATGTTCATACCGTCATCCATGGCTTGATTCTAGATGTCATTTATGAGACTAACATTCTCATGCATATTATTTGTCATCACCTTACATTTTAGCCATCTTTTCCATGTCAAAATATCATATTTTTGTTCAAATGTATTGTCCATGTTCATCTTTATGTATGTTGCATTTTAGTCATATATTTTTACCAAAAATGCTTGTTTATTTGCTGCAAAAACTTGAATCCAAAAACCCCAAGTTAAGTTTATGCTACTTCTAATAGATGAAGAATAGTATAAATATAATGTTTTCACTAAATTAGTCCTCCAATCTTGGGGATAAATCAAGCTTTGTAGGTTTGGATTCATGGTTAAATGAGCTCTAAAATGTTGTTTTTCAAAAGAAAAATAACCCATTTATTTGTTAAAAAAGTTAAGCCTTGATCTCGAATTTAACACCCTTGTTTGTGGCTTGGTCAATGGGTTGTGTCATTGCCCCAACCTACTCTGGGATTTTGGGATGAACTTGCGTTGTCCATTTCACCATTTTCTCTATGTCATGGATGTTCGAATGTCCATGGCTTAAGTTTAATCTTGAAAAACCAAAAGAAAAAAACATAAAAAGTTATTTATGAGCCCTAAAACATTTTTTTGGTTTCCTTAAAGGGCATTGAATTATCTTTTCAACAGTACTTTGCTTGCCCTCAGATTATTTTGGATGAGGGAGTTTAGATTTTTTTTAACCTTTGCTAGTTGGAATTCTTGGAACTAGTGAATTGCATATTGTTTGGGCTATTTCATCTCAACAAACAATTCTTTTGAATTTATAAAATAGTTTTATTAAAAATTTAGTGAAATTTCCTTCGTAGAAAGGTATTATTTGCAAAATAATGATCCCAAATGAGTCCAAGATGATTTTTCAAAGTCCACTACGCCCTTTCCCCTACACATGCTGCTAATGCGGAAACAAACCTAACTTTAAAAATTAATTTCGCCTAGAAAGCAATTATCTAGGATTTCTATAATGTTTTTATATTAATCCTCATCAAGTTGTTTATCTAAAGATACCTCACTCACTCCTTGAAGCGTTCAGATGAACCTGAAATAATACAGGAAGGGCAACAGCATGGTGTTATCCCTTACTTTTTGACCTAAATTTTAACTCAACTTCCCTATGTAGACACCTCATTTTGTCCAAACCAGTTTTTGGTATCCCAAAAGTTAGGTAAAAGATAATAAAATCAAAAAATAGAAATAAAGTTAGGTTTACTTACAAAATTAGCAGGCTAGTGTGTGGTTTAACTGAAGGGATTGCTTCTAGTAAGCTAAGTTGATTGATATAAATTTTAGGCCACTATTGACAAAAGGTCAAAAAGGCTTTTTGACTTGCCACCTTTTAGTTAAGGTTTGCTAGTGAAAAAGTTTTAAACATGTTTCCTAACAATAAGACCAACTATGGTTCCAAGGTTTATTCTTGACCTTTAGAGGTAAAGCAAAGTTCTTGTAAAGTTTTCATCTTCTTCAAAGTAATACTAGGAAATCCTTTTAGTAATCTTGTCCATTTATCAAGCATTATCAATTAAATGATAACCATGATGCAATATGGAATCCAGGTGTTACAAAAATGAATTGAGAGAGAAACTAGTAATTGTTTTTCATTTAAAAAAAGAAAAATGCAATTCATGAAAAATTCTAAGATATACAAAAGTTAGGAATGGATTTTTCTGGCAATTGATGGCCTTGATGCTAATGACATGAATACTTTATTGATCATTTTCGAAAACCTTTCTTGATCAATTAATTTTTTTAATGTTGGCCGACCTTTAAGGTAATTCTTTGAGTTGCGCCATGATGTGATGGTTGCCTCAGGTTTAGGCAAACAACACTTTTCTCTCCAAGTTTGAGTAAAAATGAGGCTTGCTAAGTTAGGTTAGAGTATGGTCAGTGGATTAGATTATAATACAGTGTTTCAATCACAGTAAGGTGGATAGGTCAAGTTAGTGCTGGTCCAGGCTAGTAATAGTCTAGATTTGGTTAAGTTCAGATAAGGGTAAGTTTTGGTCACTTAAGCAGCTTTTCACGTTTCTAACTTAAGTAGTTTGTTTTCCTGGATGGCTTCTTAGGTTTTCATCCAAGGTTTTTTCTAGGATTATAGAATGCTTTCTTAGGTTTTTTCCCTAAAATCCTATTCAAGCATTGTATCTTTTGAGTCCAAGTTGACAAGGTTGAGCAAGTCACTACTATCCATCTTGGTTAAAATTAGGGCTTCTTAAAAAAAATACTTATTTCACTACGTACGTTTTTTTTAGTTTAGGGTTTATTTTCATCAAGCATCTTTACGGATTAGAAGAATCTATTTAAGCACTAAGTCACCTTCTTGGAACTAACAAGATGGACCTTCTTGTTATGGGTCCTTATCATATACGTTTGTTACATTTGCCCATGACATATAGCTTTAACTTTGTTCTCATCAATAAGATTAAGTCGATTGTATCAATCTTTAACATATTCAGTTTCTTAAAATTGTGATTCCATCAAGACTTTAAGTGAGGGGATCTTGAACTTGATGGGTAAAGTAGCCTCTATGTCATAACTAGGAAAAACAGGGTAGCATTTGTAAAAGTCTAAACCACTGTGCGATAGACCTGTAGTGCAAAAGCTAGCTTCATGTACCAATCTTTGTATTTTTTTTCCTTTTTTTGACTATTTTCTTATTGTTCTTATTGGTGACTTTGACTGCCGTGTTCATTTTTGGGTGATACAACACTGAGTTATGATGCCAAATTTTGAATTTAGAAAAAATTGCTTACATCATCTTATTTTTCAAGTTGCATGCATTATCTTTAATGATTTGTTCAATGAGCCTATATTGGCAAATGATGTCCTGTTTACAAATTTGCACACAACAAATTTGGTGAAATGGGCATAAGAAGCTGCTTTTACCCACCTGGTAAAATAATCAACGGTAACCAAGATGAAAGAGAGCCTTTTAGAGGACTTAAGGGTGATAGGTCCAATCATATCCATGCCTCACATTAAGAAAGGCCATGAAGCAATCATTACACGTAGAGATAACGGTAAGACATGAATTTTTTTTTGCGCATAGATTTAGCATTTTTAACACTTTCAGGTATAGTTAAGGCAGTCTTTCTTAATGGTCAAACAATAATAGCCTAATCCAATGACTTGCTTCATTTTTTGATGTCCCTTGGCATGCGTACCATGGATTCTCTCATAGACTTCCTCCAAGATTCTCTTGGCTTTAGAAGCATCCACACACTGGAGTAACACTTGATCCCCACCATCTTGAATGAAGCCTACAATTATTCTCTAGATGGTTTTTTGGTTAGTTTTTATAGCATATTCAAGGTACTATTGGTCTTTAACATACTGTAAAATATCATGGTACCATGGTAATTCATCCCTTTCCTCCTTTATTTTATGGCAATAGGCTGGAGCTTCATGGATACTCATATGAATAAATGTGACCTCTAACTCTCGACTTTTTAAACCAAGAAGCCAAGGTTGCTAGAGCATTGGCCAGTTGGTTTTCCTCTTGAGGCAAATTTTAGAAGCTAATTTCATTAAAGTCTTATTTTAATTTAGAGATTAGCTTCACGTATTAGATAGCTTAGCATCTTGGTCTTTCAGTCTCCTCAGAGTTAATAGATCACTAAGGTTAAATCCCAAAAATTATAGAATTCCAATACCTTTTTCAATAGCAGCTTAGAGTCTTATGACACAGGCTTCATATTTGATTTTGTTGTTGGTACAATCAAAGTTTAGTCTAGCAGTAAAGGGGTAGTAGTTTCCATTAAATGAAATTAGAATCGCTCGATTCCATGCCTCAATGCATTTAAAGCTCTATCAAAGTAAATTTTCTAAGATTGACTGTAATTAGAAGTATCTTTTACCTCGGATATGCACACTAAATCTTTATCCAAAAATTTAAAATCCAAAGGCTCATAGTCATTAGTCGCTCGACTTGCCAGAAAGTCAGCTATTGACCCTTAATGGCTTTCTAATTCACGTAAATAATTTAATATTCAGAGAGCAAAACTTATCGTCTGGCTAATCTTTTTGATAAGGTAAGGGCCTCGCACGGGTATTTGATAGGGTCGAGTGTAGTGATTTGCCATATGGTATGGTATAACATCTATTGCCTTAACCTTCAAGCAATCAAGCTAGAGCAAAACATAGTTTCTCAACTACTAAGTAGTTATTTTTGCACTCCATGAACTTCTTGCTCAGATAATAGATAGCCTGCTCCTTTTTACTTGACTTGTCATGTTGACCCAATGCAAAGCCCATAGACGTCAAAAACTGATAGATAAAGGATTAGGGGTGCCCAAGCATTAGTGGTACAAGTACTGATAGGTTCAATAGGTAGTGTTTCACTTTATCGAAGGCTTATTCGCACTCTTCATTTTATTCTCTGGGGGTTTAATGTATCATACATCTAGGCAAAAACCCAAAATATATCAATACAATAAAGATTGAATCGATACATTTCAAAAATGTATCGATACAATCACTTATGTATCGATGCAATTTGTCTAAAAATTGAATTTTAGCTAGTGTTAATCCTTGTATCGATACATCTGACCTATGTATTGATACATTTAGCAAATGTACCAATATAAGCCTTATTTGTATCGATATAGCCTATGGAATTTTGAATTTTGATGATGTGGAAGCCCTATATCAATACACATAGGCTATGTATCGATACATACATGTCAAAATGTGAAATCTATGCACCTTTGACTCTTCGACTCTTTTATTTAAGCTAGGAAAGATAAGGAACCACTCCATACTCATCCAAATAACCCTAATTTGTATCTTGAATATGGCTCGAACAAAATAGGGTATCTATAGGTTCCCCTCTTTGGCTATTATTAAGTACTAGAAATGGGGCAAAAATAAATAGACACTAAGTTTTCTAAGGTAAGATGATGCCTTTTGTGTGCCTGTATAAAATAAAATCTAATTAATGTTTTAATGTGATGGGCATAATCTATTGATGATGATTCTAACTAGTGAGAAAACTTAAATAAGCTCTTGTAGGGTTTAACCTTTATGTCATGTTTTTTAGGTTTTTAGGGTTAGGCACTCTAGACAGGCGTCAACTGATATGGATTTTAACTTGACAGGTGTCTAACTCTTTGTAAACAGACTTGACATGTGCCTAGCTCTTTGTAGACAGAATTGATAAACATTCAGCTCTTTATAGATTGACTCAAAAGGTGTCTAACTTTTTATGAATAGACTCGATTGACATTCAGCTTTTTATGGACTAACTCAATAGGTGCCCAGATCTTTATGGACAAAAATGATAGGTGTCCTAGATCTTTATGGACAAAATTGATAGGTGTCTAGCTCTTTATAGACTAACTCAATGATGTCTAGCTTTTTGTGGATTAACTCGAATAATGCCTAGCTTTTTGTAGATAGACTCAATTGATGCAGAATTCTTTGTGGACAAACACAATTGCTGCCTAGCTCTTTATGGACTAAATAGAATAGGCATCTAGCTTTTTGTAGACTAAGATGATTTAAGTTTAAGATACCCTACCTAGATGGCTTTTTGATTCACAAGCTCGGATTAACTCGAATAATGCCTAGCTTTTTGTAGACAGACTCAATTGATGCAAAACTCTTTGTGGACAAACACAATTGCTACCTAGCTCTTTATGGACTAAATAGAATAGGCATCTAGCTCTTTGTGGACAAAGATGATTTGAGTTTAAGATACCCTACCTGGATGGCTTTCTGATTCACAAGCTCATAGGGTTAGCAATTCTTACTTGAAGCCTTTTAAGGCTTTTTAGATGCAAGAAGCTATACTTAGGATTTTTTGCTAATTTGACCTTTGGGGTCAAGAGTTTATACCTGAAAATGTAAATTCTTGTATAATGGTGCCTAAAGATGCTAAATAATGCAATATGATGATTTAGAAGCTTAATTTAGCAATTTATTGCAGTGTTTTTAATTGCTTACTCATCCAAGAATTTGTCCAGGCACCCTCTTATCCCAGGGTCTACCAATCTTGCTCTTGATGTCCAAATACTCTAAATGTTCAAAGTTATTTTTGAAAAGGACAGATGGCCTCTACTTGTGAATTAAGGTCCCTAAGTTAGGTTAGCTCTTGTTTGGGATTCTTTTCTCTACTAAATTCATTTACTAATTTAGTAGGCCATGTTGTGGTTTAATTGAAAGGAATGCTTCTAGTAATTTTGGTTAACTGACTTGAATTTTGGGCACCGTTGATAAAATGTCAGAAAGGGATTTTCCTTCCCTTATTTTAGCAAAGTTTTGCTAGGGGTTTTGAACATGTTTCGTAAGAGTAAAATTAACTATGGTACCAAGATTCTTAACCTTTAGACATAATATAAAGTTCTTGCAAAATTTTTGTTTTCTTTGAAGTAATAATAGGAAATCATGTTATCAGTTTTGTCCATTTATCAAGCATTATCAATTAAATGATAAATATAATGTAACAGGGAATGTTAGTGTTATAAAAGGGAGTTCAGAGAGAAACAAATAATTGTATTTGAGGAAAGTGTTCCTATGAACTTCTAAATTTAACAGTAATAATAGCATAGATATCTTGACAGGTTACTTGTTCAAATGATCAACAATCCTACATTCATTGTACTTGATGAATTTAAGGAATTCCATAGCTTTTTTCTCATTCATGGCTCTTTGATGGTTGTCAATATGATTTTTTTTGCATTGTTTTTGGTGTTTGAGGGATAGGAGTAGTGTTTTTGGCTGAGTATTGCCTTTTAATGTGGTTAAGGCATAACATCTACTATTGTGGGTCAAGCGACTTACCTTTGAAAGATTAACATTTGCTATTTGTTGGCTAAATGCCTTGGTGATTAAAATTTTGCTCTTATATTTCTAAGGCTTTGCTTTGTTGTCTTTTTAAGGAATATGGCATGGAAGCTGGATAATCATCTTCAATGCGAGCTGAACAGGGGTGACTTTAGCATCCAATTGGTTAGCGAAAAAGATTAGTAGCCTTTCGACACCATAAAAAAGGCCTTTCCCCCTCTTATCTGTAGCATTGATAAATGTGTTCATATCTTCATCTTACCCTTCATAAAATTTAATTTTCAAGTGATCCATCATTTTTTAGACCATTTCTAGGAAATTTGAGTAGTGTTACAGGGTGTGCCTCTATCTATAGTAACAACAATAAGGTTTAACAGTTTTTTTCACTCTGACCTTTAACTTTTGATACTATTTCAATTTTCATAAAAACTTGTCATACCTTGCTTGTTAGTGTTTTAACTTTTATAAGATTCTTCTTAACCCAACAAGTCTTCCCCTTAATTATTGTGTTCACCCTTGGTTTACATGGTTGGGAAATGGATTGGCTCCGACATTAGGTCTCAACCCTTATTCCACCTTAATCATGCTTTTTTCTAGCAAGCGTTGTACCTTTTTTTGAATAAGGTGCAACTTTCAATGGAATGGCCTTGTGCCGTAGCATGGTACTTACAATAAGTATTTTGATCATGACATTTAGGATATAGAGGCAATCTCAGATTTATAAACACCAGAGCCACCAATTGGCCTACTAATGGGTGAGAATAAATCTCCTTGTAAGAATAAAAAAGTAGCTTGAAGTGTTCCTTCTCTTGGGGTACTGTTGATTATTAGGGGCTCTAATGTTGTTTGTGTTGCGAGGTTGAATACTCTGGGTAGTGTTCTGGGTAGGGTTTGGTGCAAAGCTTATCATTAGGCTGAATGCAATAGAGTAGGCCAATTATGGCATTAATGAGTAAGGGTTAAAGCCCAGATATGCCATGCTACGAAAATACATATTTTGTGTTGGATAGGAGCTCTAAGTGAATTTAGCCACTTTCCCAATGGCATTCACTCTTTTTTTGCCCTTGGTCACATTAGACGATTCTCTTCTCAATGTCTTGCCCCTTTCTATGGCATTATCAATCATTACACTCGACATAACCATATCAACAAAATTCTTTATGGAGTTTCCGACCAGCTTTTCGTGTTAAAGAGCTCGTAAGGTGTTGATAAACATGACTGTGACTTTCTCGATGAGAGGAGGGTGAACTTGAATAGCTTTTTCTTTCCATCTTTGAGCGTATTGCCTGAAGATTTTGATGACTTTTTTTCTACATTCATGAAAAGGAGATGATTCAGGGCCCAATCGAATACATGTTTGTACTGATCCAAAAAGGCACAAGCTAAGTTTGCCCATGACTAAATTCTAACCTGATCAAGCTTTATGTACCAATAGGTGATTGCTATAGTTAGATTGTTATGAAAATAATGACTTAGTAGCTTATTTTCTCCTCATGCCCAGCCATTTTTTGGCAGCACATGCAAAGGTGGGCTGTCAAATCTATTATTTCATGGTACTTTTCAAAATATGGCACCTTGAATTTGGGTGGGATAATGAGATTAGAGATTAACCTAAAGATTTAGCTTCTATGATGCCAAATTTATCGCTTCTTTTTATGGCCCTTAGGCTCTTCTCTAGTAACTAATACTTGCTCATATCCTCAGTAATTTCAAAAGATTTTAAACCCTTTGCTTTTTCTTACTCTGCTTATTCATCAAGATTTGGGACTATTGGTCTTGCTAATGAAGAGCCTACACCCTGAAATCCTTGAACTAAATAGGATGCTATTGCCAAGTTAATGTAAATGAATAACTGAGCTAGTGGAATGGGTGCCACCCGGGGTTACTGTTCATGAGATGCCCTCTAGTGGCTTCAGTACCACCGTTTAGATCACTTTTAGGATTAGCCAGCCTTTTACTTGTGTCAACGGTGCTCATTTGACCTTTATTTTCAAAGAAGCAAATAATAATTTATTTAACTCTATTATATGTGCTTGTAATTCTTTAATATTTTGAAGCATTTTTCTTAAAACTCTTTATACATGAGCTCTAATCATTTGATACGGGCTTGGTGATTGTTTTCCATAGCTTTTCAATGTTTATGAGTATTGTATTAGTGAAGAACGATAGATTTTATGTTTCAAGCCACCTTGCACTTTAGATTATTACTAGATTAGACTTTAATGGTATGTCATGAATATGTTTGATGAGATGATGATAAGTATGCATTCATGGCAGTAAGTGATTATTGACATGAATAAAGGAATAAAGTGAATAAAATAATTAAGTTAGTTATACATAAGCAAGAGTAATAATTGGATTACAGGACAACTTCACTAATAGTATCTTTCATTAAAACAACAAAATATTTTGATTTACATGACTATATTCAAAAATGTCTAACATTTTACATTGTCTAATCAGGTGTTCCAAGAAATACAATAACTCTGGTTCATGATCTCTAACAGGCATGATATCTTATATCTTATAGCAAGAGTAATAATTCCTTCTTTGTAGGTTGATGGGAGGGCACAGGGCTTGATCAATTTTTTCCTATTGACCTTGGCCTCTTTTTTCCACTGATTCAGCTTCTTTTTGAAGGTAGAAAGCTCTACCCCCCTCAACTGATCACTTACTAACATACATTGCTACTTGTTCGCTCTTCAGAGTGCCGCATAATCTTTCTATAGACTTTTAAGATTCTTCTTAACCCGATCTCTTTCTTTGACAACTTGGTTTAACTCGCCGTCTCGGAGGTAGAGATCCATTTTTAACTAACTCTTTTCCTCTTTTAAAAGGGTAATTTATGTGGTAAAGGTTATCTTTTCTTAGTCCAATTCCTATTTAAGCAGTTCGATCTCAGAAGAGACTTTTCGAGTGAAACTTGGGCTATCCCAACATAAGGTAGTGGCGTAGTGTCATTGATGTGTTAATCTTCCATTCATTGTACCCTGAGGTCACGTCACTTCTTTTCCCTTATCTTTCTATGTAGAAAACCTCCATCCAAGCATGGAAGGTTGCCTTGACTTTTAAATTATCTTTGGCTTCACCATATTTGAAATCCCAATGCTAAAGAATTTAAAAAAATAGGATGAATTGCCGACATTGAAACTATTGTAAAACTAGGAGAGGCGCATAGTTGGTGCTTCCCCACAATCTCATAAGTGGCAGACAACTATAATCCCCATATCTATATATGATTGATTGAGGGAACATCCATAGAGCCTTCCATGTAACCTTTTCTCCTGTGAAATTTTAAAGCTTTTTAACCCACTATTCCTTGAACTTGTTTTGGGGCTATTCCTTCTCAAGGACTTTAGAAAGAGGGCTAAAGTTGGGAAACTATTGTAAAACTAGGAAAGGCATATAGCTGGTGCTTCTCCACAATCTTATAGGTGGCACACAACTATAATCCCACACCTATATATTATTGATTGAGGGAACATCCATAAGCCTTCCATGTAACATTTTCTCCTATGAAATTTTGAAGCTTTTTGACCCACTGTTCCTTGAACTTGTCTTAGGGCTATTCCTTCTCAAGGACTTTAAAGAGAAGGCTGAAGTTGGGAAAGAAATTTTACAGCATTCTCCTTTCTTCGATACAAAAATGGCTCAAAGCTAAATGTGAAGAAGTGAGGCACACCTAATGAATCAACCCGTCCCTATTTCTTGCCAAAGTTGAAAGCTCAAATGGTCTTGGCAATAATGGTCGATGTGAGGTTAATATTACAACATAATCGAGAGAAAAAATCTGCTACTACCACCTCTATATAGCTTAATGTATTTAGGAATATAGCTAACCTGATTATTGCCAAAGCATAAGTATCCTAAATTTTCTTCGTATTAGTGACACTTACTATTGCTTCCTTTAGACTAGCCTAGGAAATACACTCACTATTCCCTTTTATCTTGACATGGCCCTTTATCCATGACTCTGTGGCTCTAGGGATCCGTGTTAATCTCTTTTTAAATGGATCTAAGGTATTTAGGTTGCAGTGCTTTGCAGTATATCCTATCAAACTTGGTTTTGGGTAAAGAATGATTCATCAATACTAAATAAGATTAATTTTGATTTTAATTAGAAACTAATTTGGGTGAAAAATCAAAGGAATGAAATGGATTTTAAGTTTTTATGAAAATAAGAATGAATTTGGGATTTTGATTTTAATTAAGTAGAAATGGGAACAAAATGGATTTGGGTTTTAAAAGATGAATAACTGCTAGCAAGGGATTTTAGGTATAAAATTAGGATTTATTTGTTTTCTTTCCTTTTGCTTTTTAAATATATACCTTATTTTGGGTTTTATTTTTCATTATAGATTTTTAGAGTTATTTTGAATTTTAGTATGCTAGGTATGTAAAACAATATTACAACATTTTAATTTTTATCTGGTGCATGTTCATTCAACAAAGCCATAAATACTTTTTTGCAACAATTTGAAAAGATTGAATCCTTAATAGACAAAAATAAAAGGTTTGATCCTGATTCATTTATGTGATAATAGGTCTGGTCACAAATTGAGCATTTAGCCTTCATTTTTTGCTCATATTTTTTTCTTCATTTGAGCTACCATTCTTGGAAGTTTGAGGAAAAAAAAAAGGAGAGAAAGGAAAAAGGAAGAATAGAGAAGAGAGAGAGAAAAAAAAGAACACTTTGTCATTTTAATCAAAGGTAGATCATTGTCTTATTGAGATTTTTCTTTATTTTTCTTTTCATTATTTCATCTCATCTCATCTTCATCTATATTTGATTTTTTCTTCCAAGGTTATCAATTTCCAAGTTATTTTCTTCATTTTAAACGCTTGATGATCCTAGGTTCTACTTAGGTTATGTCCGAGCTAAGGTTTTCTAAACCTTTTTATTGGCCATTGGCTAAAAATTTGGGCAAAATATCTCTTGCAAATGCTTTTGTTATTTATTTCATTTATTTTATGTTACTTTAATGCTTGATAATCCTAAGTTTATAGGCTAAGGTTTTCTAAACTTTTTTAATAGCCAAGCCCTAAGCAAAACATCCCATTTTATGTTATTTAATTATGTTCATGTTATTTTGCTTATTTTACTTTATTTTCCATTATTATTGTATTTTACTTGCTTCGTTTCCATAATTGTCACATTATGTTCAAGTTATTGTTGTGCTTACTTTATTTTCATTGTTACATTTTCTTTAATATACTTACATAAACTTAATAATCCTAAGTTTCATACATAGGTGATGGTTTGAGCAAAAGATTTCCATGCCTTTTAAGTGGTAAAACTTGGGCAAAATAGTGAAAATTGTGGTGTTACTATGATTCCATGTTTATTTACCTGCTTTGATAATGTATTTCCTTTATTTTGTTCATGTGACATGTTCAAGTTGGTATGGTGCTATATTTCAATTTTTTAATTGGATTTTGATTTTTAAGCCTAGTTTTTTCCATAATTCTTTCCCATATTTTTTGCACTTGAAATTTTTTTTTGGATACCTTTTCACCCTTAGCCGAAACTAGGAAGGCATTTTAATAATTTTTAAAGTCAGAATAATTCTTATAAGGTCATTTTAGTCATTGGCCGAACATAGTAGGGTTGTTTTAGCCGTTTTCCATGACAATCATGCATACTAATGGTCTTTTGGTCTTTTACCAAGTCATCTAGGTCAAAACCAAGTCACTTATGTCAAAAACTATGCTAATGTGCTCATTTCAAGCCCATAAAATTAAAATTGAGTCCTTTTGGGTTAATTTTACACTTCAAGTCAGAACTGAACCTTCGGGGTAATTTTAGTATTTTTATGTCAAAAGGGGGTTTTTAAGGTCGTCTTAGCACTTTCATTTTGAACTTTCACGTCAAAATGACTTTTCAAACCATTTTGGTACTTTTATGTCATTTTCTAACATTTGAGGTTATGTTTAGCACTTTAATGTCAAAACCAAACCTTAAAGGTATTTTGGTACTTTATGTCATTTTCAAACCTTTAAGGTCATGTTAGCATTTTCATGTCAAAACATGTCCAAGTTTTTTCATCAAAATCAAGTATTTAGGGTTAGTTTTGCATTTTCATCTTGAAAACTAGACCCTAGATGTTATTTTATTTTATTGTTTTTTTTTTGTTAAAATCAAGTCCTTAACGACATTAACATGTTTTAATTAAAAAAAAACAATATCCACAAATTAAAATTAGTCGATAGATTTTTTTTGGTATATAAAAAGAGTCTCATCAATTATTTTTAAAGATAGAATACCCTTCTCGAAGTAGTGAATCGTAGTTTTCAAAGACTTCAAAAAAAAAAGAACTTTAATATTTCACCGATTTTCTGGTTAGATATGAAATTTTTTATCCTTTTAAAAATAATAAAACCTTGTTCACTCCAAAATAAATAATATATATAACAATAACAAGTAACTTTAAAAGATAGGAATTATTCTTTAAATACCAAAAATTAAAACTAACTTTAGTTGAGATTTAGGTTAACACATAATTAAAATGTACCAATTTATGAGCATTGTGAAATGCTCGTCGTTCCTTACACGTAACCGACTCTCAACTTTTTTTCTCTAGTTTACAAGTAGGCTTTAGACTTGATTTTGAGAGTTTTATAACTCTTAAAATACGAATCTCAATAAGTAACCAATCACTCTTAACCTAAAAAAGATTGGTGACTACTCCTACTTCCTTGGCTATTCCGTAATAGCTGTATAAAAAAGTCAATAGAGTGACTTCTTTTAATAACTCAATACCAATTTTGAACAAAATAATTTTTATTATTCACATGTCATATTTGCATTCGACACATTATGACTTTGTCTTGGCAAATTACTCCTTAACAATTTCTCAACTTTTCATTTCTCTTTTTCAGATTATTTCTTTCTTTGGCATTAACAAATATTCTTAATAGAATCGATTTTTCAAATTTACCAATTGGAGACTTTGACCAAAGTAAGGAAGACATCTCCTCTTCAACTGCTTTACGTTAAGCCAAAAGTTAAATTCGAAGCTCGGCAGTGGGAACAATGGCTTTGCCGGCAAAGAAATTTATAACCTCTTCTTTCTTTGGATTAACACTTCTGGTCGCACTTATGGCTTTTCTCCTCAAATTTAACTCGTCACAGGTCTTCCCTTCCCTTCCATCCAATTTCCTCCTCCACCCCCCCTCCCCCCTTTTTTTTCTTTTTTGGTTTCACAGTATTCGCGTGGAAACTTGAAATGTTTTCTTCGATTTTTATGCAGAAATTGTTCACTGCTGAAGAACTGGCGTTGTATAATGGAACCGATGATTCATCACCCATACTCTTAGGAATTTTGGGGTAATTTCTTTTGCCTTATTCGCTATATTATTATATATGTAAAAAAATGTTCAAAATGCTAATCCAGAGTAAATACTTTGTGATTAGATCTGTATTTGATGTTACAAAGGGAAAATCTCACTATGGTCCTGGAGGAGGTTACCATCATTTTGCTGGAAGGTAGAGTTTGTATTTATTTTTTTTTTTTTGGGTACTCGGAAATTGGAATATTCAAGAAGTTATGTTACTTAAGTAATGTGTTTGTTTCTTTTCAAATATCTGTTTGCACATATTATATTTCTGCTGGTTAGTTGCTATTACTTGTTGAAACTCTCGAGTTATGGGCGCAATCTTTACCTTTCTGATACGTGCTTTACCTAATCATTTCCTACTATCGAGATAATTTTTCCCATTGAAAAAAAAAAGTTTGTTGGGCTATCTTCATTTGCCAATTACATCTTCTTGTCTTTGCTTTCGCTATATTTCCCAACTTGCAAACTGATTTCTCTTTCGCTGTGTGTTCTTAATGATTCAGAGATGCCTCTCGTGCGTTTGTTTCTGGAAACTTTACAGGTCGGTGTTGTGATCCTTCTGCTTACTTGTCATGATGATTTTGAGGGTTTTATATTTCAGAAAAAAATGACTTAAAAACTGTTCACAAAATCAAAGTACGGAGCTAACAACGAAAAACAGTGTAGTACACTGACTTAGATATATTCTGAACCAATTCTGATTGTATATGTGCAAAAGCAAGATTCTAAGTCTCTTCACAAGCAATAGAAAATCGCGAAATGGCTAATTATGATTCTTCATTGAGTGAATCAATTGACTGAATCATGTATTTTTAGTCCTTGCTTCACCATGAAATGCAATGTAAACCAATTTGAAGGAATTGGTATTTACACATTCTTGCTAGAGAGTCATTGCAGGCTTGACCAGTTGGTTAACTTCCACATTCCAACATGACATTATTCGACTCAGGAGGAGAAAGTCCTGATGAACTCTAGAACTTGCTCAAGAAGATAATCAGGATATTAAAGATCGTTTTCCTAATGCTTTTGCAGATCACTGTCTTCAGTAAGGTCATGAGAAACATAGGAGGATTATAGTCTCATTAGAATCAACAGCCTTTAATTCAAACAAAAAAGATGTCAAGAAAAGTTAGGACTAAATTCTTAGAAATCCGGAATTCGACTGATTCATGACTTTGCTTTTGCTATAATAGATATGAGCAATTGGGCATATGTAAGCACGTCTTAAATTTATGCATCTTTTATTCTACGTCTTAAATTTATGCATATTTTATTCTTACTTCTAGTTAAGTTCTTTGTGCTTGACAAATATAAATGTTTCATTGATACCACATATGTTATGATGCTAGATACGAACACAACAGTGAGATTTTGAAAACTAACATTTATATGGCCGTTGACTATATATCCTGACTTTCTTAATGAAGGTATGCACATTCATTGCGCATCCCTTTGGTACCTAAATTAACAAATAATAAATTGTGTATGGAAGTAATTTTCTTTTAGAAAATATTGCATATGTAAGAGCTGCTGTACTAATTTCAATTTGTTAGCTTTCTAAATATTTTTATCTCTTGTTTCTTCATTTTTCAAACAGGAGATGGACTTACAGATTCATTGCAAGGTTTATCCAGCACTGAGGTAATGATGGATTTCCTCCTCTCTTTTCGGGATATGCTGTTATATATGTCCCTTTCCTTTAACCTAACTTTGATCTATCCGGAAGCTAGCGGAGGTTAACCTTGATCAGAAGCTACAAGGAAATTACACTTTAATTAAAAAGAGTGCTTAAGCTATTTTTCTGGCATCTTTTTGTCTGACATTTAGTTTAGTTCTTCTTCTTAAAAATGCTCTTTCTTTGGCATCTTTGTTACAAAATTAATTTTTTATTTATTTATGTATAAAATGCATGTTCCTTCACTGTATATCATTCTAGTAAATCACTGTGTTTTCATTTTTGTAACACTAATTATGTACTTACAAAAGATATAACTACAGGATGGGTCTTTTTGGTGTTTCTTACACGTTGCTGCTCTAATGCCATATATTAGTTGTAAAATTCATTTCTCACTTGGTTACTCATGTTTGAAGGTCCATAGTGTGGTTGGATGGCGAGACTTCTACTTCAGAAGCTACAAGTGAGTCCCTCGCTGCTTCATAAATTCTTTCATAATGACTTTTTTTTTTCCCCAAATTTCTTTGTGGATTCTAGGACGTTGATAATCTTTAATTCTATCTTATCAGGAAGACGTGTCCTAGATGTTTAAGTTTTAAAACCACTAAAGGACTAGAGTTCTCTACTTTATTTTTCAATATCTAAGTTAAGGCTTTAGGTTTAACTGAATTTATTTCTGATATGTATGGTAATGCGAGGGGCAATATATAAAACACTTTACAAACTTAATTATGTTGCCTAGACTCAGCATTTTTAGTGGTGCACCTATCTCGACATTACTAGACTTTGACAATGATATGGGAGTTGATTCAGATTTGTTAGACACAGTCGGGTAAATCTTGCAACCGATTGAAGAAAATCAATGCCTCAACCAAAAGCTTCTTCACCTTCTTTGTTCCATTACCCCTCAATTTCCTTTTCAATTAGCGTATAATCTTTCTCCATAATTCAAGTAATTCACACAGATGACGATTCTAGCAAGAAATTATTAAAGAGCTAGAAAAAGCAATTGCAGTATTGAAATTGAAAAATTATGAAAAAGAAACTGAAAAGAGAAAGGAGGTGCAGAGAGAAGAGATGGAAGAATATTCTAGAACCAAAAAGAAAAGAGGGGAAGAAGAAGCCAAAATAAAGGATCAATACTGGAAAATGTAGAAAAAAGAACATCAAAAGGAGTAAGAAGAGAATGCTCTTGTCTGATGAATCAGTCACAAATCCCATATCCTTGTCATAGTCGAGTCATGTCGACGTGGGTGCACCACCAAAAATGCTGAGTCCAAGCAACATAGGGCAAATCAGCTTCTTATTTCAATTTTGAATGTAATTCTAGTTACTTTGATATATATGGTGCAGATTGTAGTCTTTTCACATTCGCCTCATATGTTATTGCCCCATGTTAGTTCTTTTGGTCTAGCGTTTGTCTTCTGTTTTTATGAAGAGTAAATTAACCACCTTATCAGCAATTAGCAAAATGATCTGGAATGTGCTTGATTCTTGATTCTTTATTGCAGGTTTGTTGGAAGGCTTGTGGGTCGCTACTATGATAGCAAAGGAAATCCCACAAAATATCTGAAGGGAGTAGAAGCAAAGGCTGCTAGGGGAGCACAACTCTTGGAGAAACAAAAAATTATGGAAGCTAAACAACCCAGTTGCAATTCAAGATGGAGTCAAGAGGATGGTGGAGAGGTATATGCTTTCATAGCTTTGACATTGAGCTGGAAAACTATCCATTTTAACTTTAGCAAAGTTAAGTAGCCTGCTGAAATTCGCACCCTGCTCATGCCTGCCAACAAAAAGATTTATCTCCAGAAAACCTCTTTTGTTTCTTCTATAACATGTGTAAAGGGAAAAGCTTGACAAAGATAACCTGCTAACTTCTGTCAAGGCATATCATAGAAGCATCAATGATGTGGAAGCTAATATCCCTAAAGCTCCAAGGGCTTCCATGCCCTTTGTTAAAAATAATTATTTTCCTGGATTTCATAAATATAGTAAATAGAGCTAAAAACTATGACATGGATATGAAAGATGAATGAAGATGATGGAGCCTGCCAACAAATGTCTAAAAAATAATTATTTCGTGGATTTTTTAAATATAGAAAATAATATTTTCCTTGATGCTTCTTAGTTTTGGTTTGAGGATGGGTCACTGGCATTATTACCTTGATTATAACCTATTGCTGAAGTTCCAGAAATGGAATGAGAAAAGTTTAGAGCATAATTGTGCACGCATATACCTCACACACCGCAAGCACAGATTAGGGAGAGCTTTGACCAAGTTTTGAAATTTCAGCACAAACAATTGTAGGGGGCCTTTTTTCACCTCTATAGATCTATTCACAAACCGTGATGTGTATGATAGACTATTATGTCTGCATATTCACGTCTTCCTCTTTTATTCCATTATAAATGGCCTCTGCTTATTTCTTTTCCCTATGTAGATGTAAATCATTTTTAAAAAAAAAAAAAAAAAATTCTGTTTCTTGCCTTTCATTAATGGCATTTGCTAACAAGGAGCAGGTAGTTGTGTTGTTACTCAAACAATGAATCATGGAAAGTGACCACACTCGCTGTGATTTCGAGGCATCCCTTATTGTTGTTCTGCTTCATCTCTTATGATTTTGATCAGGTTTGGTGTGATAATGGCTTCCCAAGGTTGGTTCAGAGACCTTTCGAAATTGCTTTGACGGGAAAGATGAGTAAGCGATGCGCGTGCTTTAATGAAGATCAACTTGGCCAGCCAGGGTTGGAGGTCTATAGTGGATGTGATTACCTTGCGAAGAGATGCCGAGTTTGAATAACAGAACTTGAAGAAGTGTCATTTGTATAGTTAAAGTCCCTTAAATTCCAGACAACATTTTGAAGATATGAGATTGCAAAACAGGCAAGATATCTATGTTCTGTGCTTGCTCCTCCATTTCAACCAATCCACAGTGCTAAACCAGATTATTTTATTTTTTTTTAACTTCATTTTGCTGTAATTGGATTATATTAGTTACATTTTGAGTAAATTGAAGATTTTGTATACTAACATAAAAGATGTCTGTTCATGTATGCTAGTGCCGTCGTTTTATATTTTATATTTTGCATAATATTTTAATAATGATTTTATAAGATATTAAAATATAAAAAATTATTTAAATAATTTTTCTTAGTTATTCAATTAAGAGAATTTTATTAATTTTTATTTAATTTTAATGATGTATTTAAAGTAGTTTGTATGTATGTCGACTCGCTTACATTTATTCACAAATCGATTTAAGATTCGTATCAGATTTTTAAAAAATAATAATTATTTTTTTTAAATTTTTAAGTGATGTATTTAAAATAATTAGTTTGTATGTACAAATTTTTTATTTTTGTCTTATATCTTAAATAATGTATTTAAAATTTTTGGTCTACATGTTAACTAACAAATTGATTTAAGCTTCGTATCTAAACTTGTTCGACAAAGTATAATATGTTAATATATTAAATCAATATTAATTATTTAATAAAATTTAATTTAAAATTAATTTTTAATATTACTTGCTTGAAATAATACACATTTACTCACAAATAAATTTGAGATCGATACAAAATTCACTTGAGAATATTTTTAAAAATTTTTAAATGATAAATTTATAAAAAAATTAATTCATACAATCACTCAAGCATAAATTTAAAAAATATCCATACCCCACCGAGGAAAAAGTTTTTTTTTTTAAATTTTTGGTTTTAGTTTTGAATGATATTTCTAAAGTAATTAGTCCACGCATTAACTCCAAAGTGAATACCTCACTCCAAATAATTATTATAAATATAATTTCCTTAATTAACAAAATATAATAGGTTAACATTAATATTATTAGAACTTAAAAAAGCAATTACAACTTAATAAATTTTAATTTAAAATTAACTTTTAGAATTAATAAAAAATTTATAAAACAAAAAGTTTTAAGGATCCCCATCGTAAGCGGGGGTTAAAGGCCAGTAATGAATTATATTATGAAACCCTACTCAGAATACATGAGAAATTTTTTTTTTCTTCACGGATAATTAATTTCAACATCAAGAACCAGCATCTGAAAAAGCATTCCCATGCAAATAACTAGTAAATATTAGTTAGTCAACGGGGAGGGAAGAGGAAAGGTAATGGGGGTTCTCCCTCTCTCTCTCTCTCGACTATTCCCATTAAACTTTCACACACCAAAACAATCCTTGTTTCCCACTCCCACTAGAAGAAGCTGTCAACAGCATGCTGCCTTCTTCACTGCCATCCCAAAATAAAATGAACATTAAAAACCCAACCTCACCTCTTGCTTACGCTGGTGCCAACCATCTCTTCCTCCAACCACCAAACTTGCAAAGAGAACATATAACCCACCACCAAATCATTACCTAAACCCAAAATAAAAAGAAGAAAAAAAAAATATATATATATATACACACACACATATATAATCCAATGCCAATACAAGCAAAATGAATAATCTTGACGGCCTTTGTGTTTGCTTCTTTTTTTTTTTAAATCAATGAAGATAATTTATTTTCTGGAGATCTGGCTATCAGGCAAACAAGGACTTGGTTATTTCCAAAATCATCAGACAAATACATTCAGTGAACAGGTATATTTTGCAAACTCTTCCAGAAGCTAGAAGTTTGGTTGAGAACTGTAGCTTGCACCAGCCCATCAACTTTACATTCTATGCCGTAGCATGTACCAGCTAATCCACTTCAATTTGGAAGGATTTACCAGAGAAACCAATTTCACACAAATCTATGGGAATACATTGAAAATTTGGTGGCACCAGGCATTCTTGCAAAAATGTAGGTAATTCATGATTCGTTTTAAATTCATAACAAAAGGTGCAAGAGGTAGCAAGAAAAACAGAGACGGAGAGCTGCCACCTGTGTTTTCTATATCATACTTATCTCAAAAGAATTTAGAAGTCTTCTTCCAATACTCTGATAGTTATCAATATTGGAGCCCCCAAAGTTGCTAAAATGACTAAGACCGAGAATAATCATGGCTCCCACTGCTCTGGCCTGAACGATTGTCACCAAATCCACCTCAATTGCCTGAACCAAATTCTCCAAATCCACTAGTAAGTCCAGGACCAAAGCTGCCGAAGCCTCTAGAATGATCTGATTTACCCAACTCACCAAATCCACTTGGACGACCGAATGCAGAACCACCAAAGTTTCCAGACCGATTATTAGAACCAAAGCGACTAGAGCTAGAACCCCCATAGCCAGGCATCTCATCAGAAAACCGGCCACCACTACGACCAAATCCAGGACTTCTATTGCCTCCAGGACGGCCAAATCCGTATTCTCCTTGCCTACCAGAGTGACCAAAACCTGTCTCACCATTTTTACGATCTCGTATACCTCCAAATGATCCAAATCGACCACCAGCACCCATGTCATTGAACATGCCAGTGCTCCCACCATCAACCTCAATCCTAGGAAGCTACAATAAATAAACAGTAATCAGGACAATCCATTAAACATACAGTAAGATAGCAATCAATGTCACATTCATGCATATCTTTAAGGTAATATTCTCATGAGCACTACAGTCATATGGGAATTTGATTATTTCTGTACACCTCCATCTATGAATATGCACAATTGACATCATTCTAACATTTAAACCAGTATTTTTCAACAGAATTGGGACGACATGTTATGCAGCAATAAAACAACATACACTAAAGAAATATCTTATTGTTGAACAACAAAATCTCTCAACCCTTATAATTGAAACCTGGCATGTTCAATAGATGTAATAATTCATACTCTAAACATCAAAAAGCTAAGACAGAGTGGTTCATTTCAAAACAGCACAAATGTAAGTGCCAAGAGACTTGAGTGCTTGACTAAGAACAATGCCAAACATTACCACCACCTCCCAACAAAAATAATTTCATCCTTTTGATCATATTCCCTCCGGCATACTGGATGAGGCATAAAAGTTATGTTAAAAATTATAATTGTTTTCCAAAAATAAATTTCCCAACTCCCAAATCCAAAACAGTTTACAGTAAATATAATATGCGAGTAAAATAATGTCATGCTTTTGATCATTCCCTCTAGGATATTGGATGAGGCATACAAGTTATGTTAAAAATAATAATTGTTTCCCAAAAATAAATTTCGCAATTCCCAAATCTAAAACAATTTACAATAAATATAATATGCGAGTATTGAGAGTCTTCCACATTGCGATTGCTCCCACTAACTCAAAAATGCTTCCTCTTACCAAGAGCTCATTTGCTTATAAGACTCGTGATATTTTATGTTAGACTTCTCTTTTTATTTAAAAATAATTCATAAGCAATTTTTTTCCTTTCATAATCTATATTTTATACTTAGCATGCGTTTGATAATTTAAGGAGTAAGGATTGAATCAAAACTTTCTCAATTTACAGTTTTTCTTACTAATTAGTAGTCTATATGAAGTTAGTTTTTTTTGGGTTATAATAGTAGTTTTTGTCTCCTTTGCAATTATCTTTCCATAAATCAGGTATGTTATATCATCTAATATCCAATATTGAAATTATACCATCCTTAATACTCACAGATCATACAATACTATTCTCCAATTATTTAAAAGCTGGAACATGTACTAAACCAGTGAAGAAGGCAGGTCCAGGTTGGAACAGTTCTCTGGTTTAAAGGAGTTAATTAGCCCTAAACCACTAAAGACTGATAAAAAACCAGGTTTGATTACATAAGAAGGCAAAAGGCTGAAATAGCTTTAATGTGTTAGCCAGCTCCACTTCCATAAGGTTAAAAGAGTCTCAACAATGAAATTTTTTACTTTTAACAGCCCCACTTCTTAAACAACTTAGCTTTTAAAAGTTCTTTGACTTTCCCATGTTCAAGATCCCCGATATATGGATATATCAAAGTTGTAAAAGATACTAAAAAACCATGATCATAACTCCCCTCCACCACGGTTAAAAAAAAGGGGAAAAACAAATGTGCACATCAAAAGGGACACAAGATATAACCTCAGAAAATCTGCATCCTACTTCTCGCTCAATAACCTTAACAGCCCTCCTCTGGTCTTGAGTGTAGATGAGAATTGCATTTCCTTTCCTTCCAGCACGACCAGTTCGGCCAGTTCGATGAACAAAAGTTTCAGATGTGTTTGGCAGCTCATAATGTATAACCTATGTGAGAACATAAGAGTAGTCGGTAAACGTTTAAAAGTATAATAAGGCAAAAAAGCTAGCAGCTTAAAAAGGGAAATTATTGAACATCAAGGTAATACTATAAGCTATTGAGAAATTATGACCTCAGATACTAATTTTATACAACCTCATTTAAGCGTGAACTGAAGAAAACGAAGGGGGAAATAATAATTTAGTGCAATTTTAGAAACCAGAAAATCAATGCATGGAAAAGCCTTCTTTAAAATGATTAGAATCCAAATATCATGCATAATTTGAAGTAGATAAATTCTTCTACAACGTCACATTGTACAGACCCATAAGTAGATTATCCTTAAAGTGATAGCATGACTAAGAAAACAAAAAACAGAATGTCTATAACATCATGTGCCAAAAATAGTAACTGATCATCTAAAATCAACCGAGAAAACAACAGTTTCTAACACAATCAGCTAAGAAATGGCTAGATCCAAGGAAGGAAAATAATATATGAAACTAACCAGGTCAACACTAGGTATATCAAGGCCACGAGCAGCAACATCAGTAGCAATTAAAATATTAAAATGCCCATCCCGGAAGCCTGAGAGAGTTCTCTCCCTCTGGCTTTGTGAGATATCACCATGCAAAGCCTCACATCTAAAATTTCTTGACATGGCATATGCCAGCCGATCAGCATCACGCTTTGTTTGAGTAAAAACAATACACTTTCCTCCTTTAGCGTGCTCCTAGCAAAAAAGCATTCTATAATCAGAGAAGAACTAATGATAATTGAGCAAAACTATAGTCTTGAACTTGGTCCAAAACTGAATTCAAAAAAGGAAAAAAAAAAAAAAAAGATAAAATAACCAAGCAGGAAAAGGAAACAAATAAACAAGCCCTATCTCATGACCATTACTGTTATTAGAGGACCAAGAATTGATGCTTTTCCACGCATATCTGCTGCAACTGAATACAAGGAAATTCCTTCTGCCAACTTCTGATCGGATTCTCCAACCTGTAGGTGCACATAAGCACAAGAAATAAGTGGTGCTATGTGCACATATCTCTTCCTCTACCACAGCTTATCAATGATTATTCAAAAAAAGATAAAAACAGAATTCATCCTTAACTGGAGTTAACATAATTTTAAAATAACAACAGTTTTAGCAGCAGCATATTGATTATGACTTCACAACTTTAAACATGCCACAATAAGCACCGAAAAGTTTTAGATCCCTAAATTTCAGTATAGAAACAGCACACACCAACAGCAGCATCAATGCAATTGGAAAAGATATGCTGCAAACAAATAGAGGGGATGAACCAATAACTAGAAGCAAGAATTCATAATTACGAGCATAGAAGGATTGATGAAAAAAAAAAAAAAAACAAAAGATATGCACACTAACCAGATCAATAGTTAATGGATTTTTTAAGTGCTTCTGTGTAAGGCTTTTGATCCAATTAGGCATTGTTGCCGAAAACATCATGCTTTGACGATTTGCAGGTAACCTCTCCAGTATGGTTTCAACATCCTCAGCAAATCCAACTTGAAGCATCTGATCAGCTTCATCAAGAACAAGAAATTGAACCCCTGTTAAGTTGAGAGCGCCTCTCTTGAGAAGATCAATAATGCGGCCAGGTGTACCAACAGCTATGTCAACACCATAGCCAAGTTGCCTCATCTGGTGGGAAATGGGTGTTCCCCCATAAACACAAATTGTATTCAAGTTGGGGGCAGACTCATGAAATTCCTTTTCAACTTGTTTAGCAAGTTCTCTTGTTGGTGCCAAAACCAAGCACAAGGGATTTCTACCACGTCTGCATATTTAACACAATATGACATGTATGACTAAAATGAGAATAAAAATTTTCCATAATCAACTAACAGTTCAATCTTTCATGTGTATAAAAGAATCAAATTAGACCAACAAGATTCTGTCTACTTAAGTTCTTGTTCCAAAATAGTTGCTAAAAGCTAAAAGTAAATATTAAAAGGCCAAATTATAGTAGTATGAATTAATCACACAGCAAATCCGAACATCGTTTATTTTAATAAAGTGAAATTATGCAATGCACTATGCAAATAGCTTTTGTAACCAAAAGCAATTTCTAAACCTTCCAATTTTGAAAGTAAAGAAAGCAAGTAGCAAAGTAACTGTAACTCTGTAACAGCAACATTAAGCGTAAGGGAAAGGGGAAAAATGGACAAACCCATGTTGAGCATTGTATCGAATGATTTTGTCCATAATAGGAATCCCAAAGGCAAGAGTTTTGCCAGTTCCTGTCTTCGCCCGTCCAATCATGTCCTTTCCTTGCATTGCCGGTTCCAACACCGCTCTCTACAGTTGAAAAAAACCTCAGAAAAACTAACTCTTAATTTTTTTTTATTAATTAAAAGCTAAAAGCGAAAAACTAAGCCTCTCTCTCTCTCTCTCTCTCTCTCTCTCTCTCTCTATATATATATATATATATAGATAATTTTACCTGGATTGGAAATAATTTGGTGATACCCCTATTTTTCAAAGCAGAAACAATTTCCGGAGCAATCCCCAGATTAGAGATTTCAAGCCCATCACCTCCCTTCTCTTCATCATAATCCTCAACGGCATACTCGGCCGCCTGCAAACTCCACGATGCCCTGAAATTCAACGGCCCCGATTTGCCGTGGAACCCCCTTGCTGAAGACCCCAGTAAGGCAGATAAGGGCTTGAATCTGCCACTAAAAACAGTTTCCACATTTCTTTCAGTGGCAGCTGGTGTTGAGTGGAGGTGGTGAAGGAGAGTTTGGGTGGAAGCCGTCAGGTTCCGCCTGCAGGCTAAGGATGCTGCGCGTTTGAATACGGTGTTCATCGTTTTCTTCTTCTTCAGCTTCCCTTTTTCTGAAGAGCTGCTCTTCCTAACAGTTTCAGGGAAAGTAATGGGGGATTGGTTAGGGCTTTAGAAAGGAATAGAGGCGGAAGATAGGGTTTAAGACATTGTATGCATAATCTATATAGATGTATATATGGGGATGACGTGGCACTGAATAGTAAGTGTAGTCCCAAACAAAAGTAAAGCCGAACTTGGTAGAGAACAGGAAGACCCAACAAAGGAAAATTCTAGCATAAGATCTTTAAGGAAAGCTTTTCATCAGCTTCAAAAAATTCTAGCCTTTGGATTTCAAAATTTTCATCTCAGCCGTTATTTAAAAGAAAAAAAGAAAAATAGAGTTTACCTGTTAACCTGGTGGGGAAAATTTCAAAAAAATATCATGAAGTGACAATTTTTACAAAAGAAGAAATCTAAAAAATATATTTCAGAAAAAAATAATAATTATCATTTACAAATAATAAAAAATAAAAATAGATTGTAATAATAAAAAATAAAAATAAAAATATTTCAGAGATTGTAATTACAATTTAACCTTAAAATTTATATTAAATCTCAAATTATCATTTACAAATAATAAAAAAATAGATTTTATATTAAATCTTAAATTAATATATATACTAATATATTATATATGCTATACGTAATATATTATGTGATATATATTATATATTATAATATTATATATGTTAGGAATCAACCCCCACAAATTATATATAATATATGTAATTATATATATTACA
>JBBYHL010000005.1:7050725-7063481 GCA_038381835.1 Adansonia madagascariensis
ATTTCATTTACTTCGTGATTCACTACCTAACGTGCCATTAATGCTGCCCTCAAAGCTTAGGAAAGGCCTACTTAGCCTAAAGCCTTTTTTTTTTTTCATTTTAATTTCCACGACCGACCGAATTTTGTAAGAGAATAAAGTAAAAAAACTTTAAACTTTAATTTAATTATTTTTAAAAAATAATATTTAATAAATTTAAATTTATAATTTATAATTTTTTTAATTTTTAAATTGCGGTCTTGATTTTCAAAAAAATAAAAATAAAAATAAAAACTGAAAAAAAGGACTTAATTTTGTAGGCACATAACACATGAGTTCCTGTCTTAATAGTATGAACTAAATTGAGCATGTTTCCGACCACAAGGATCCTTTCTTGCATCACACCTTTTGACCGAAAGAAAAAGGGGGAAAAGAACAAGAAAAAAAAATTTTAATGAAGAGATAGCGACTTGAATCAGTTAATTTAGTAGGAATAAGTGTAATCGCAAAATTATATTTTAAAAATTTTAAATGTTTAATAATGCTTTTAAAAAAATACTACAGGAAATTAAAACGTACAAAGATATATATATATATATAATAATAATAATAATAAAAATTTAAAAATATAAAAATAATAAAATCATTTTATTTTTAAGAAAGTACGGTTGAATCACAAAATATATGTTTTCAAACTATAATTTAAATGGTAAAATTCTGTTTTTTACCCATTTAGCAGTTTTAGCTAAAAAATTATGTTAACAATAATACTAAGCATAGCTTTAGCCTGTTTTAATTAGACCTATCCAAGATTGAACTATTGGTTTTTGAAAAGCCTAATCTAGGTGTTCGATAAAACTTTTACAAATTTAAATTGATCCAACTTAAATTATTATTTTATAATAAAAATATTTTATTTAAATTTAATTATAAAAAATATAAATATTTATATAAAAATAATATTTTAATGATATTATTAACAGAGTGTTTAAATTAGTTGCAGTTAATATGATCCCAACTTAAACAAATAAAACTTTTGAACCACGGGCCGATCAACTCTGATTTCAAATCTCATTCTGTATATTTAATCTAATATTATTCGTTGTTGACGTGTAGCCTATGTCACATAACTCAATCCATGGCCAATAGTTTAGGACAACTATACTATACGTCGAATCCCGAAGGCAGTCGGATGAGATATCATTTTCAGCAAATACAAGTAGCGAATGAAAATGCATCAAACTCCATTTTTCATAATTTCCTTTTTAATATCTCAACTAACCTTCTTTTTTAAACATTGTTAAAGTGGTAGAGTTTCAGTTAGCTGCTAACACAGTCCAAGCAAACCGAATATGCCTAAGAAAAAGGGTGGCGTTGCTGTTGCTAGTAAAGCATGGAATCTGTGGCGTTTGGCACTGTCATGGACAAGTAAAGTTGTGGTGTTCAAAGGGCTTCGAGATCATAAAGCTCCTACTGATGACCGAATCCATTATTTGGAACGTCAGCTCTCTTTCGATCGGACTCCTGATTCGCATGTCAAGAAGGATCGTCGTCTGACGAGCTCCATGGGGTTCCTTTTCCCTTGCGTAGGTGCCAAGACAGTTGAATTTGATTACGATATTGCTGCTCATGAACAAAGTTACTTAACAGAAGAAGAAGAAGAAGAAGATGATGATGATGATGAATGCAATGGATGTGACAAGAAGAGTCAATCAGAGGATGAAGGGATTGATTCCAGGGCCGAGAAGTTCATAGCTGAGTTCTATGGTCAAACAAGGCTTCGGAATTGATTAAAGATCAACTCAAAGAGTGGCTGACAGGCT
The DNA here is from genome assembly GCA_038381835.1 of Adansonia madagascariensis. Taxonomy (NCBI): domain Eukaryota; kingdom Viridiplantae; phylum Streptophyta; class Magnoliopsida; order Malvales; family Malvaceae; genus Adansonia; species Adansonia madagascariensis. Next base: position 7,052,528 of record JBBYHL010000005.1, read on the forward strand.
GAGCATCAGATGATGGCAATGCAATCATGGATTCTGTTGTTTTTAGAATAAGTGTTTCAATCTCGCTAAGCTTTCGTTAACAAGGCAGCATTTGATTGTATCTGCCTTTTTTGTGAGTCTAATTTGTATTACAAATGTAACAATACATTTATATATATCTGATCTGCAGCATGCAATGCAGAGAATTGTTGCATTGTCCTCCTTAGAAATTTCAATTAATGGAGCCTTTTTATTTAGCAATAAGATGTGAGTTAACTAGGTAAATATTTCCTCAAGCTTGACTTAAGATTAATGATAATCTAATATGAGTTTAAAGTTAGCTTATCTGCTTGAATTTTGTTCCTAAATCCTAAATTGAAAACTACAACATGGGTTTGAACTTAAACTAGGCTACTCCTGGAGTTAACACAAACTACATAAATGCACTTTTATACTGTTTTAAGTACAAGAAATAAGTACTTTAACATCAAACCCTTTTCAAGTTTCAACTCACAAAGTGAAACATAGACCTTAAATTAGAGCTTCAGTCAGTCCACATTTTGCACAAATTTTATTTTACTATGCTAATTAGGTGCATAAAACAACATGCAAAAAGTGAAACTATCCTTTGATTTCAACGATCCTAACATTTGGCCTCTGTGAACATATGCTTTCCATATTCTTCCAATAAAACCGTGAATCTGATCAGTCATTCCATTCTCAGACAAATTGAAAACCCCACTCATGAAGTTACCATTTTCAGTGCTTATATGAAGCATCATCATGTCTTCATCAATGAAAACTATAACTTCATCCGTGGTGACCCCTGGAAGGTAAGGTTTGAACACGTGACTCTTGGGGTTTCTGGCTAGTTGAGTTGAGTCCCAATTCCCAAGCGATGGGGAAATTTTTCGCAAGAGAAACCAGGGAAAAAAAGAGTGGAAAGAAATGAAGGGAAGGCGGAAAGGAAACCATCAATGAAAGTGTTCCCAAGATCAAAGTTGTTGAATCGATCCCACAAGTTTTGAGTTAAAGGATTGCTGCTGACTGTGCCTTGTTGGTCATTGATTGGGACAATTTGACATGTTTTCTGGTGGGTTAATTGGTAGACTGGGACTGAAGGAGTGCGAAGGGAACTCTTGATTTTTGGGAGTTTGATTCAACAGATGAGGTCAACCTCACACTCTAAAACAGTATTTACACGCTTATTTTTTTCATTAACTTGAAATTTTGAGGAAAAAAACTCAAAAGCTATTTGTATAGTTATCATCGAATCATCAAAACAAAAATGTGCAGGTGAAAACTCATATGTTCATTGAATGGTAGTTCAGTTTTTAGTGTTAGATATGCCCCCCAAACCATTGATTTGAATGCTGGATGGCTAAGTGGAGCCTCAATCATACTCCTGATTTTGATTATCTTTCATGAGCTACACCCTTGAGTCCAGGGATGACTCTAAGGGAGTCGGCAGGAGTCTTACCCCCCTCCGGATTCCATCAAACTCCGTAAATTCTCAATAATTGTCTAGCTCAAAAAATGGTGAAAAACTATTTTGAGCCCAAAAAATTTATAATTTAATCTTCTTTTGACTTTGCCTCTCGAAGATTTCCCATACTGATGATGGTGGCAGTGGCTTACCCTGTGCTTTTGCTTTTTTTTTTTTGGGGGTGGGGGGGGGGTAATTAGGTTTTTCCCTTTTTTTTGCCACGTTTCATGCCAAAACTCAAGTTGTTGAAATTTGCTGCTTTACACTTAAAAGAAAAAAAGCCAAAAGTTAATGTAAATCCTTTATTCTCAAACAGTTGAATTCTTTTCATTGTTAAAGTCATGGGTTACACTATATTGTCAAAGTATACAGATGACCAATCTCTTTCAATTCATCTGCTGCATGTGTAAATTTCTAAGCATCTTTCTTTCAAATACATTTCTTTGAATTTTTTTTCCATCCTTATCTTGAAAAAGGAGATGAGAAGTAATAAAAAAAAAAAAAAAAAAAAAACTAGAATCTAATAACCCAGATCAGAAAAAGCTAAAAGAAGGAAAGAGTAATGTCATTACATTCGACTCCACTGGGGATCGAACCCAGAATCTCTGGTTCCGTAGACCAGCGCCTTATCCATTGGGCCATGGAGTCACTCACTCCATAGTGTCTAAGTTTTCACTTATCAAAAGAAATATCTAAAACAGTGGATTGCTTTACCCAAACCGAAGGCCGAAATGTACCAGGTTAGGCACTAAACAACTTCAAAGGGCTTGCTTTAAGCATACTTCTCTTTCTTCTGCTCTGGCTACTATAAGGAAAGAGAAAGAAAAATGGGTAAATATAGTTTCTCCTTAAAGATAGATATATTATTATATCAGTTATGGTGATTTTGTAGCTGATTTTGACTTATTGGGCAATTTGGTAGAAGCCAACCAAAGAAAAAAAAAGGGGTTTCTTTTTTGAGAATATGAATGGAATATAGAATCAGATTCCACTGAAATCGACAAAAAAAGGGGGGGAATTTGTGGTGTAAAAAAAAAAAAATCGTCTTTATGCATATTGGATTGGATAATAAAAAGAAAGAAATGGGAAAGAAGAAGTCTTTGAGAAGCAAAGCTGTTCACTTTGTAACTGATCTTACCACTGGCCTTCTTAACCCAATCTCTGATAAACCCTCCACGCCTCCCCACTCTCCTCCTGTAAGTCTCTCTCTCTTTGATGCTTTCTTTTATATGTATTGTAAAGAGCATTTTTTTTAAAGGTTATTGAATGTTTATGATGATTGATGATGATAAAGATGATGTTTGCCTTGTTCTTATGTTTGGTTATCATCTCAAATAAATTTTGATTGTGGGTATTTGAGATATCGGTTTTTTATACTGTTGATTGTTTTGATTTTCATGTTTTGAAGGTATTTGATTGGGTTTTGCAAGGTTGCATCTTTTTATTTATTTATCATTTTTGCCTGTTTTCTTTTCTCTTTTTTTTTTTTCCTTTTTTTTTCTTGATTAATCCTTTCTTGGAATTAGAATTATTGAACTGATTTTTAAAATTCTTTGCCTGCTCTTCAATAATGGTTTTAAAGTGCAGGTTTTTTGTATTGCGATTTGAAACTTTTCTGCAATAAGAAAACTTGCTTAAGAATCTCTCAACCTTGTTGAAAGAGGCGTACGACGATTGGCTAGTTAATACACTTTGAAGCATTAGTAATTTACTCTGTTGACAGCCTGCGATCGGCAATTAAGTTTTAACTGTTTGGGTTTTCTTTCTGGTAGGAAAATGTGAGCGAGTTGAAAAGAAGTCAACCAGAGACAGAGTCAATCAGCAAAGAAGGTGATGAGGATCCAGTCGATGGCCCTGATACATCTTCTTTTACGGCATTCCTCTATTCGCTATTGTCTTCTTCGGAATCAGGTCACGATTTGAATCAGGATGAGCAAAATGATAATCAAGAAACCGGCGATGCATCTGACACTATAATGAAAGAGTATGGTAGAAGGAAAAGCTTACTTTCTAGGGGTAAGCAATCACTTAGAGCTCTTTACCAAGCTGCTCGGATCAGTGGAAACAAAAATCAAGACAGTAAGGGTGATTCCGACATGAAAAGCGATGACGAGGGTGATACTAAATTTGATGGGCTTGAGATGAGACATATGCAGAATGTTAAGGAACCTTTGGCTTTGGGAGATCTTCCAGAAACTTCTGAACCATCGTTGCTTCTTACAGAGAAAACAAGAAATGCCCTTTATGCATCACTTCCTGCTCTTGTTCAAGGGAGAAAGTGGTTATTGCTCTACAGGTGAATGCCATTGTTTTTCGGTTCGATGGACCGACTTTAGTCATTCTTTGGATACATAGTTTTGCTTATGTTCAGAAACGGTTTTTGTTCTCTCATTGATATGTCTCTTTTGTCCATCACAGTACATGGAGGCACGGTATATCACTGTCAACATTGTATCGAAGAAGCATGCTCTGGCCTGGCCTCAGTTTGCTGGTAATGTTTAAAAGGCTTTCTCCCTTTCTTCCCCCCCCCCCCATTCTTTCATATTGTATTTCACATGTCTTCAATGAGGCCATACTGTTGTAAATATGATACAAATTACATCACAGTGAGCCAGAATGTCATTCCGGTGGTCCTATGCGGGATATTAGTCCTCTAGGGACATCTGTACCTTTAATTTTATGAATTTGTTTATTCTCCATAAACTCATTCTATCATATCAAAAGGTTTTCTTATGCGGCTATGTCTTTGGATCTCTGTATTCTTGAACTTTTTGTCCAATTCATATTCAATTTAGTTCTTGCATTTCATATTTTATACCAATTACGTGTAGATTTCTAATCCAGTTCTCTTTTATCTATGCTTGAACAGTGAATTTCATAAGCTATAAACATGCTTGATGTAAGGTTCTTTATTGATGTTATTTTCGCAGTGCAAGTCCTTACGCAAGGAAGTCAATTTAATTTTATGTGCATAATTGTTGTGCTTCTGGTGAATGTCGCACTATCACACATATGTTGCATACGACAGGTGTTGAAACTTGACTCGTTCTCTACTGACTCTCGGTTCAACTCCAAGGCTGGCTTTTGATTGAAATTACTGTAATTAGATCTCATTAGAGACTATTAAGAGGTTCTCAATATAACCTTCTATTCTGGCACCAAAAAAAAAAAAAAAAATTGTTATAGATGGCTTCTTGCTGGGGGCCATATCATCTGTTGCTACCTAAATGATATTCTGCTGAAGTTTCTCGGTTTTGGTTTTCTATCCTCCCTTTTTCACTTTATTTATTTAATTTGTAAATAAGCAATGCTTGGGCATCTAAAAGTTATATTTGGACTTCAAGAGTTTTAGAAAGATATAAATCTGATCCATGTCTACCTTACCTATGTTGTTCTGACTATTTATTAATCTTGAAGTACCAATTTCTGACCCTCCAAATACATGGTAATCTTGGAAAAAATTGAACAAACCCGTGTTAGTCATGTACTCATGTCTAATACTCACTCTTGAGTCCAAGTAATGTAGTACCTTACAATAGGATATCATTGATTTTTTACTTGAAGATTAAGTTATTCTTATTTCAAATTATGTTATAATTGTTCGTATTAATGATTTAGCTGCTGTGCTGTTTCTTCTTTTTAGGATGCATGTAGGCAAGTTTATTTTCTCTCTATGATGAAGCTGTTCCACTTAGGTCAAGGGCTTATGGCATTTGTTTCATCTTAGGTTGTTGGAGACCGTAAAGGTGCTGTGTTTGGCGGTCTGGTTGAGGCACCCCTAAAACCAACTAATAAGAAATACCAGGTGATGCTTGGAAAAACTTTTTGTATCCAGCATATATTTATTATAAATATCTTGTTCACATTACATTGTTTAACAGGGAACAAATAGTACCTTTGTTTTCACTGATAGACCCGGTGACCCAGTTATATTCCGTCCCACAGGTATTCCTGTCTTTGTCTACTGTTTCAAAATTGTCATGGTGTATATATTCCTATCTGTTTGAACATCAACGGTATATTGTGCTGAAAAAGCTACTATCCGATGAAGATATGTGTGTGTTTCAGAACATAGTATATTGACAAATGAAATCCATATTGCTCTGACTCTTCATTTTTCTTGTAGTATTTGTGTTCAAAACCCATATTTGACACATTTTAGGTTATGGGTGTAAGGATATGATTTTCCAAGGACCTTCCAAATACGTGAAAAAACTTTGAAAAAATTATATATACTTGTATTCGGCACTCACACTCGAGTCTAAGTAACATAGGTTTAAAAATGACATTTGGCCCTCATGCATGATTAATCTAGTCTGCAAGGGGGCTCGAACCAATGAATCACATGTCCAGCTTTCTTTGGTATTCAAAACAGATTCTCTCCGAGTAAACTTCGTAGATCTAACCGCAAAAATATGGAACAGGTGCTAATCGATATTTCACTCTGTGTTCCACGGAATTTTTGGCAATCGGTGGTGGTGGCCATTTTGCACTCTATCTAGATAGTGATCTGTGAGATATCTGTCCCTCTCTGATTCTTTTTATATAGAATTCTTGTGTTGATTGTACGTCCCTTTTTCAAGCAACAAGTTTGATATGAAACACTGCTTTCTGATGTGTACAAATTTTTATGTAAGCTTGAATGGATCGAGCTCATTCTCAGAAACTTACGGAAACCCCTGCCTTGCATTCTCGGAAGATTTCGAAGTAAAGGAGATTGAGGTATGCATGTTGCCCCTACTGTATCTCTCTTGCTCCATTCCACAACCATGTCTCGCCATTCCATTTGCTTAATGAATTCATACTGGCTTGTTCATAACTTGATCTCGAAGATGTTGTTTTAATAGTAAAAGTTCATTAACTTTAATCCTTATATATTACAGTTGTGGGGCTTTGTATATGGATCAAAATATGAGGAAATGCTTGCCTTAAGTAGAACTGAGATGCCTGGAATTTGCCGCTGGTAAACTCCCTTCGAGCATGTGATTATCGACTAGTGGGTGGTTCTGATGAATTTATCGTTTGTACGATCATCTTTTCCTGTGTGTCGATTACATAATTAACAACTGGAAGTCGGAATCTTTCGTTGTACATTTCATTACTGTTTTTGTTATCTTTGTACATACATGCCTAACCTTGTATACACAAAAAAGAGCTTATGCATATACTCTGTAGTTTCTGGCACTAGCTGAACTGTGGCTAAATGTTACTGAGACTGTTTGGAGAAAGACAATATATTTCAGCAAAATTAGTCAGTTTTTAGTTTTTACTCTTTACATTGCCCATTTTGGATAGTGATAATCACTTGATGTCTATGTTGCTTCGGGTTTTTTTTGTTTTTTATTTTTTATTTTTTATTTTTTGAAGTACTCATGCCCGACATTCAGGTTTGACACATATCCGAATATGAGTACAGAAATATGATCCTCTAAATACATGAAAAGATTTAGGAAAAATTAAATATACCTATTTCAGACATGTATATGTATTAGTTATTTGCACTTGAGGCTGAGGAATCTAGCTTGATGTTGCACTTGCATTGTGCTGCTGTTGAGATGCAAAAATGATAAGACACTATAATCCATTTCTATTATACTATTATATTTTCTATAGTCGTATTCAATTTTTGAACGGCTGCCAATTTAGTATTTACTCTTCATTTAGTTAAAGAAAATATGAAAAAAAAATTAATGGTAATTCCACAAAGTAGTGAATGAAATATTTTATGGAATTTTTTTCTAGATTTTGAACCAAATTATAAGGATTCCTAATTTTAATTATTCCCATTCAAAAGTACGTGAAATTTGACTACTATATTTGGCTTCTATCTCTTATGTAGTCGGTGGTATAGTAGGTAAACCTTATTACTCACTCTTTTATGCTCACATTATGCTCCCTTTGGCACACCCGTCACAGGCGTTACACTACCAATGTGTTGGTATATGTCATCCGAATTTAAAAGTGAATGTCGGATATAAGTATATTTTTTATATGTACATGATTAATTTTTTTTAAAAAATTCATATACTTAAAATATCATAAATTATTATTTTTAAATATATATTGAATATAAATATCAAATTTAAATATTTTAAAAAATAAAAATTTGAGTAATATAATAGCTGGATGCCACTTTATGACTGTACGTACCTCTAGTCATAAAATGAGACCTTGCGCCTTCGAGTGCTGGTGCTAAAGAGAGCGTTGGTCTCCCCTACTCAAATATTTCCATAATGTGTTATATTTTATGGCAAATGGTATAATATATCTTATATTAACTTGCGCATCAAGAGAAGTTCAATTATGAGGATTGATTGGCGTTAAAAAAAGAAATTATGAGGATTATTAACTTGGTGGCTGCCCCTATTCCTAAGTTCTTAACAAGAGTAAAATCATAAGTTTGGGCCTTTAAACAGTTTTCCCTACTTGGGATTTGTTTTAGCTCAAGCCTCAGTTTAAGCTGAAATTTTAAATCTTTTCTGAATATATCCTTCAAAATGTGCTGTAAAATTGTTTGAGAGAGGATTGATGTCATAGACTGTAATAGAAGATGGAGGAGGTGATGACCTTTTCTATATTCCTTCTGAATTTTCATAGTGGGAAAATAAGAAAGAAAGAGAAGGTTTTGATCAAAGATTATTCAACTCTTTCAGCAGTTAGTATTTATGCAACTAACCGTGATAGATTCACAATCTGCAACTGCAATGAACATAACACAGTTGAAAATTCACATATGATAATAATCTAAATTTTCTGATTTTGACAAGCAACATTTTCTAATAAAGAACCATATTATTCAACTTGGAAGAAAGTTCAAAGATGGAAAGTTGGAAACATTCAACCTTTTTCCCTTTTTTTTTTTTCAGGCTGTGAATGGAGCAAAATCAAGGTTCAAAAAACCGAATCAAAAGTTAAATTGATAAGACCTTCAATACTGATTCAACTAGTTGGACTAAGTAATTCCTTTAAAAAGATTTTAAATATTTAAAAAATAATTTCAATATAATATAATAAATAATTAATAAAAATATGTATTTCACTTAATTATATGATATTTGATATAAAATTAAGAGGTTAAATATTCAAATCTCATCGTTAGCTAAAAGAAATTTGAAAAGAAAAAATTTTAAACACTACCAAACTGGTTTTTCCGGTTCAGTAAATTATTTATAATGCATTGATATGGACTACCTATCAGTTCCCGGTTCAATCGGTCACCTTGGTCCAGTTTTTTAATCCATAAGCTACATGTTAGAAAAATATTAGAAAACTATTAATAAGAGGAAAAAATAAGAAACCCAGAACAACAAGCTAGCTCTAACCTAGAATAAGAAACACAATACGATACGAATATGTCTAAAAAATCTATATAATATGAACTATTAACATATTAAAATCAAAATAAAAATAAATACTTAAACACGATTATGACATGGAAAAAAATACAAAAACATGACACAAATACTCAAATTGCCTGGTCTAATATAGCATAACCTAAAGCTTAATATCAAAAGGCAGAAAAAGTGACAGGAACTACAGGTTTAATGTCATGAAATAAGAACCTTCTCTCAAGTCAGCAATGAAGTTGTTCTTACAAGTCGGCTGTCAAATAAAGATACAGTCTTCATTATGCCGTTGCAGTCTTTTCCACAATTCCTTTTTGTATCTTCTGGGAAGGACCATTGATCAGATCCGTGGCATCGACATCTGCTGCTGCTTCCTCATAAGCAGAGGCATGAACACCGAGAGCAGCACGACCGGAGGGGTCGGGATTTTTCGACCATGCTGCATCCCATTCCACTGCTTTAGCGGTACTGCATGCCACACTTGGACCTCCTGGAACAGTTGACCTTGCAGCATTCTGCTTGCAATTGGAAGATTAATCAGCAATATCAAAGATAATTGGGCAAAAGAAGGAACAGACGTAAAAAAGTTACACTATAAGAGCATTTGGTTCAGGAATCTTGGAGAATTTCTTATAACCTTGGACAACTTTGTTGGCTAAGAATCCCATTCTCCTTCATGTCTAGGTGCTGGGCACTTGAGGGACATACGTTTTAATTGTGTTGGGAATTAGAGACCAAAACACTCCTCTACTTGTTCCCCAAAAATGTGGGAATGTCCTCAGCCACTAATTCTGGGCAAGTAGACAAATGATGTTGCCTCCTAATAGTGGAAAACTACACTGACCTGGCCAGTAGACCTGACAATCAGTGTATTTGAGTCGAATTCGTATTATTTCTTCATGTTATAATTGGGTTTATGGTATTATATATTTATATAGATTTTGACACGTTAATATTCATGTTATATAGATTTTGGTACATTTGTGCATTTCTGTTGTGAACATTTCCAATCGTGTTTTAATTATTTTTCTCGTGTCATGTAATCGTGCCCTGTCCAAAATTGTTAGGTCTACTGTCAAGCATCCCACACCTATGTTGCTTCGACTTTTTTTTTTTTTTTTTCTCTTTCTTTTTTTGAAATACCCATGCCGACACTCGAGTCCAACTTATTTTTGGACATCGATATGGGGATATGACCCTCAAAACACATGGAACAACTTTAGAAAAAATTGAACATACTCGTGTTAGACACATCTGCATCCAACACTCACATCCAAGTCTAAGTAATATAGTCTTAATTTCAGTTTATTTTGCTTTCATTTACAAAAATGAAAATTGGAGGTGGAGGAAAAGCAAATCTGTGACATGTTCTATACCCCCACAAGAAAATCTAGAAAAACAGAAAAGAAACAGATTGAAAAAAAGCATAATACCTTGGGAAAAAACTTCTCGAAGATAGTTCTGTAATAGTATCCCTCTTTTGTGGTCGGAGTGTTCTCGGGATAAATAAAGCCCGCATTCATCAACATTGCATCAGTGACCTGTCGAGTTCAGAAACAATACATTGTTACTATGCAGCCAAATGGAAAACGTCTATCAGAAGAACTACAAACAAATAAGCCTACCTGTTTGTCGGCATGGTCCTTCAAACCATCAATCCAATTGTACCCAACTCCGTCACTGAACTGCTCCTTCTGCCTGTACAAAATGTGCTGAAACAGAGGGAACAAAAGAAGTTTCAAGAACAAGAATTTCTTCCAGGAAAATAAAGGCCCCCAGAAAAACTTCTAGATGGCCGGAATGTTTCAAAAGAAGATAAACCGACCTTAGGCAGATATGGCTTTTGATCATCATCGAATGCATTACGTAAGATCCATTTCTCAATCCTCCCAAGATCAGGCCTTATCTGCAAAAAAAAAAAAAAAAAAGCATGGCAGTAACCATAAATGTTCATTCCTTTACAGAAATAATTAAAACTCTTCCTTTGACCAACATCAGATAGTAACTACTATTGGCCAAGTAACTGACACCCCGTATCATATGCATCAGCACATTATTGAATAAAAGAACCTAGAAAACCATCTACCAACTTACACAACAGATGAAAGCACCAGAAGCTGGAACATATTGCATTTAAGTTTAA
>JBBYHL010000005.1:7072116-7086835 GCA_038381835.1 Adansonia madagascariensis
TTTTTTTATTTTTAAAAATATTTATATTTGATAAATGTAATAAATGCATAATCATTAGTTCAACATAAATATAAATTATAATTCTTTAAATAATTAATTAAAAAATTTTAAAAAATAACAACATCAAATGCATATTTATATTTATACCTAGTATCCACCCATTTTAAGATAATATCCATAATTGAGATTTTGTCCCAGACAAAACCAAAGTAGAATAAACTTGAACAAGAATTATTATATCATATAAATATAAAATAAAAAATAATTAAAATATTATATAAATATATTAAAATTTATTTAATATAAATTATCAATAAATCAATATTAATATAAAATGCACAAACTTGATCGCCGGATCAACTTGAGAGTAACTTTGTCTGTCAGTAAAATGTAATTCGTTGGACAAAGACAAAATTAGTGCTTTATTTAAAACCAATCAAATCCCTTAACGTCATCTTCTTCTGTTGTTTAAAGTCTTCTTCTTTTCCTCATTCTTCTTGATTTATTTTTCACTTTCAGAATAGAAAGAACAAATGGCTAAGTGTTTCAGCTTTACTGCAACGAGGGACTGGTGTTTCCGTTTCAGCTTCTCCAACGCCGGTCTCCGATCATCGACGACGGACCTCGGAGATGGCACCGTCATGCACATTTGGGCCCCCAAAGCTCACATCCAGTCCAAGCCCACGTTGGTCCTCATCCACGGCATAGGCGCCAACGCAATGTGGCAATGGAACGACTTCATTTCGCCTCTCATGTCCCGCTTCAACGTCTACGTCCCGGACCTCCTCTTCTTCGGCGACTCCTACACTACCCGACCCGAACGGTCCGAGCAGTTTCAGGCCCAGTGCGTCATGCGGGCCATGGAGGCCCATGGGGTTACAATTATGAGTGTCGTCGGGATTAGTTACGGCGGCTTCGTCGGTTATAGCATGGCGGCGCAGTTTAAGGAGAGAGTTGAGAAGTTGGTGCTATGTTGCGCTGGGGTGTGTTTGGAAGAGAAAGATATGGAGGAAGGGATGTTTAAAGTGAAAAGCGTGGATGAGGCTGTTAGTATTTTGTTGCCCCAAACGCCGGAAAAGATGAGGGAATTGCTGAAAATTTCGTTTTATAAGCCTGCTAAAGGAGTTCCTACTTGTTTCCTGAACGATTTCATCCATGTGAGTAAAGCTATACTCTAATTCATTCAATCATTTTTTTTTTCTTTTAATTAGGTCCCGGTAAAGTTAATTGATAATTTGATAGTCATATTTTTCGAAAAAGAGGTTTTTGGTTCAAATCTTTTGGAAATATACGTCTCGAGTTGAAAACTCGAAAAGATGATCGAACAAAATAGTTAGGAAAAAAAAAGTTTGGGTCTACGTTACTGGACTCTTTATTTTTTCTAGAGTATTCATGTTTAACATCCATATTTAACACGTATTCGGATATGGGTATAGGGATACAATCCTAAAATTATATGAAAATACTTAAAAGGAAATTAACCATACCTCTATCTGGCACTCATCTCCAAGTATTACCTGCTGCAAACAGAGAAGCTAAGGAAACAATAGTGGAAACTACTGATTCCATAGTAGGACATTACAAATCAGGATGTTTAATGAGGAATTAGAGCCATTTTATGTTCATATAATGTATTTTTATAGGAAACTTAAATTGCTGCCTCATTTGAAGTTCTTAGCTTATAAGAGAGAATTGGTAAATCTGCCAATTTGTTCAAAAGCACATGTCAACATGATCATCATCTCATTGGCTAGTTACTTCATTCAAGAATGATGCGAAGCTAAGTGTCATATAGTGACTAAAACGAAAAAGATACTTCAAATTCTTCCATAATGCTGTCACATTGATATAGGAACCAAAAACTTAGTTGTTGGAAAATGGTTTCAGAATGTTTATGAGAAGACAATACTTAGCTTCAGAGGCCTTTTTTCTCTTGGGTTTACGATAGATTTTAACTTGGTTAGACGGCATATGACTCTTTTTTTTGGTCGATTCCTGCTGTTTTCATTTCTTGACTGATTGTGATCAGTTCATTTCTTTCGGCGACTGCTAAGTCATATTGTTGTCCGGTGTTCCCTCTAATCTTGACCATAATGTTAAGATCATCATCAAAGTTTTGAATTTTGTGGAAATGTGTCCCTTTGACAAACATCTACAATGATCTTTAAAGCCATTAATACATCTTGTTGATCTCAGTGCCAGTCTGCTACGTTGATGTATGGCGCCAAAAGCGGCCGAGTGAACAAACTAGCTAGTAGATTTCTCTTCCCCATAGGAAATTTGTAACGTTTTTCTTGATATTAATGTTAGTATTGGCAAGGAAGCATGAGCTTTTGATAACACTATTGCTTTAAGTTTGTGTCGGGAAATTTAATTTGTTGGCAGGTAATGTGCACTGAATACCTTCAAGAGAGAAAAGAATTGATCCAAGCATTACACAAGGACAGAAAGCTGTCGAATCTTCCGAAGATAACCCAGGTTATTGCACTTCGTTCAGAAATTTAATCATTGTAGGCTCTACTATATAGCATTTCTTTTTATGAGTTCTATTCCCGGTCAAGTCTTTACTGAATAAATATTGTTCTTTTGTGCAGCCAACACTCATAATCTGGGGAGAACATGACCAAATATTCCCTTTGGAATTGGGATACAGACTTAAAAGGTCATTCTGAAGGACAAAATAAGCATAAAAAAAATCAATATCTGTTTTCTACTCTTGTTTAATGAAGTAAATTAAAAGAACTTTCTTAATTCTTTGATTAAAATCTTCCTTCCTTCATCCTACTATCTTTTCCTTTTTTCCAGAGTCATGAAATCGATTTTGTTGTTTGCATGATCTCTTTGGTTTCTCGATTTGGCTGGAGTATAATAGTGATCTTATGCTGCCAATGCAGGCATCTAGGAGACAATGCAGTGCTAGTGATCATAAAGAATGCAGGGCATGCCCTCAATGTTGAGAAGCCGAAAGAGCTATGCAAGCACTTCAAATCTTTTCTTATTGATACGCTCCCTCCTGCTAAACCCGCAAACTATAGCAATGGGCACTGTAAAACAGATTGAAAGGTAGGCGAAAGACTCAAGAGAATCCACGGGTTGTCGGTTTCTCACATAAGCCTCCATTCGGAGATGTCATGTTTTGCGGATGATATAAACGGTATATTTCAAGTTAATGAAGTTACTTTAATTTTATAGTTAAAAGAAAAATAGACAACTTAAGGTGATGGGAATTTATGAGTTATATGTCACACCTAAAAGGGTTATGAATATGTCATTGGCTGTTGCTTGCTGCTTCCTTTAACTGTTGTCCAGCCATTTTCGCTGAAAATGTCATGACTTATTATCACCATTTACACCGAATGTACTTGCTCATCTTTTGCTTCCTTATCTTTATGACTAGTGTGCTGATTAAATATATTTGTATCGATTTATGTTTGACTTTTTTTCTTTTCTTTTTTTTTTCTTTTTCCAATTAAATCACATGCAATCTTTCCCATTCATTTATCATCAGATGAAGGCATTTTTTACATAGAATTAAGCTGTGCTTCTAGCATTTGGAATTTATGTATGAATTTTCAAGCTCAGATAGCATTAATGTTTGTTTGCAGAAGAAATTTTTAAAGAATCAAAAGTAGAATGGGGCAGTGAAATGGGGTTTTTCTTTTTATTTTCTCTTCAAATGCCTAACATCTTCTGCAGCAACCTGAGAAAAAAAACAATCTGGGAAGTTGTTTTTAGAACAGGATTTAGACATTTTAAGCTTGTTTTGTACTACTAATCTGTAGAACTCTTGCATTCTTGCTCCAAAATGATTGTTTTAACTTTATATCATTAAATCCTGCTGGGTTAATCCAAGTTGTATCTAGTCATCTGTGTCTATATAATATTATCAATTTTTTTTAAAGGAAATATCTGTATTAGCTTGTTCTACATTTGATCATATATACCAGAAAACATTGTTCATCACCAGAGCTTTGCAATTAGACAGTATTCTGACTAAGATTTCTGGTTGCAATCGTGCAGCAATCTTGTTTTTCAGTTTTTTTTTTTTTTATACATTTTTTGGTCGGACGATTTCTTATAGTCTATACTGATAAAACATCATCTACCACTTGTCAGCTTTAGCTTTACAACTTTTCCAGGTCGGGGCAAAGTTACAGAGTCTGTCATAAACCTTACAACATTGAAAAGAAGACAGCAGACACAAAAGAAAAATGGAGGAAATAAAGGAAGCTCTACTTGGCCCATAGCTTTCTTTCAAGCAGCAATACAGAAAATCAGACCAATCCATAGTCCGATCCAAATCTTCCCTACAAAACCAGTGAATAATATCAATTCCCATATCAAAGAATTCCTTAAGGAGTCGTTTTGGATTTATGTATTTCAAGAGTGAAATTCATTTCAATATTTAGAAAGTCACAAAATTTAATTGCCTTATTTTGCCAAAAAAAAAAAAAAAGAAAAGAAAAGAATTTCTTAAAAATTCACTGAGAAAATCGGTTTCTCAAAATTTCTCCAAATCCTTTTATTTTTATCTTACCCATCATAAAATATATTATAAAAATATATATTTTTTACAAATCTAACCATGCCCATATTACATATATATATATATTTTATAATTATTCTTCATGTTATCAAATTTCAATAAACATAATTTTTATTTAAATATATATATTATCCAAACAATACATATACTAATTATTTGAACTTAAAAACTTTCCTTTCAAACGAACTTTTAAAGCTTTGTCTATAAGAAACGCCTCCCTTCTCTTGTTCTACCTAAAAAGAAGTTATACCTTTACGCCCCGAAGACAAATTCCAATGGCATATTCCACCCAAAAATTAACCAAACCAGAGGTGGTTTAGCAAAACTCAGTTTCACTTTCTTGCAAAAGCATCTGGTACCAAACCTACCCATTACGCAGTATAGTTCTAAATCGCAATTGATATGCAATAACACGGTCGTGACGTAGAGAAAATTAGAATTTTTGTATCGTAATTTATCTATTATGTAACACGCATGATACTATCAAATTTACAACCGAAACAATAAGTAACGCTCATGGCACCTGGATTTAGAACTGTGCTACCTCCACGTGAATTAACATCATCAATAAAATAAATCAACAAAAAGGAAGAATGCAAAAAAAGATAGAAAAGAAAAAACTTACAGGTTGATAATGATGTGGAACTCCCAATAAGATCCTCATAATCCTGAATCGGATTGTAGTTATTGTAGCAATCTGTACTGGTGTTGAAACCATTGTTACATGTACATAGAAACGAATTACTGGGAGGAGAATATCCACAAATACCACCACTATCTTCGCAAGTATTGCATTTGTTGCCCATGTAATAAGCATCAAAACCTCCATTCGTGTACTTCAATGTCACCCCATACTGCCATTTACCAGGATCCGTCGGAGAATCCTGAAACGAGGCAATCGATGCATACCCTTTGCATTTCATGGCACCTAGGTCCAGCTCGCCTTTGCTGTTGAAATTCGCCGGCGAGTACACGCAGCAGGTGTTGGTGGGCGGGAAAAGAGGGAGGCCGAGGCCGACGACTGAGGGGCAGGTGTAGATGGAGGCGCAGAGGTGGGAGGAGGAAGGATCGCAGACGGGGGAGCCCTTGATGGTGAGGGAGGAAGTCGGGGGAGTGCATGAAAGGAGAAGGATAACCGAAGGACCTAGCTGGAAAGGGCTGGCCCAGTCGAGGCCCAAGTTGGGCGACTGTTGCATGGAGCTGCACGTCGACATGAAAGGTGGGGCGATGGTGAGGGTCGAATCTTCGTAAGATATGACGGTTATGGGATAAGAGCCAGTGTGGGTGGTTAGCAGCAGCTGGTCGGAGCTGCAGGTTACGTAAGGCCGAAATCGGGGCGAGCCGCAACCGTAGCCTGTGCCAAAGGGGTACTTGACCTGAAGAGAGCCACAACTGGACCGGCATGCTGCTGTATCTGGAGCTGAACTGCCCGAGGGAGTGATCGAGACAGCGATCAAGAGGACGACGATGAAAGAAGGAAGACGATGACTATCCATTAGCTTTAAGTTTTTGGCACAAAACAAAATCTCAAAGGAAAGGGAAATAGGGGTTTATATTGGGACTTGGGAGCTTTAGTTCATTTGTTTTTGGTTACTCTTCTAAACTAGACAAAGCCAGATTACTTTATGATGTAAGGTACTGCCGAAGAAAATCCAAAGTAAGTTGGAATTTATAGATCGATAAACTTTAATAACCCTTGATTTTACTTTTCTCATAAATGACTAATATTCAATTTAAATAATAGTTGGAAAGTAAGTTAAGATTATTATTTTATAATTATTTTATTATTATTTAACGTAATTTCTTTTACAATAAATTACAATATATAAAAAATGGACGAAAATATGTCTGCAAACAATAATTTGAAGTCTCTTTACCATAAGGATAAGAAAGTGAATCTTTTGATCATTTGAGCGTCTAATTTCTAATCTAATAAACATAAGCCATATATATATATATATATATGTCTGTTTAATTATCTAATAATAAATTATGAGACAAGAATATTTGTTGCAAGTTTGCTTAGTTGAAAAGCCAACCAGAACCTTTGTACGTGACCAAGTATTCTGCAAGCAGAGGCGAAGTAAGATTCTTGCAGGACGAAGCTGCCGATGATCAGAGGCAAATTATTTATTCAAGTTTTAAAGTTTACTTAATATTTGAAAAGATTTTAAAAAAATATTAGATGCGAAAAATAAATTTAAGTAAAAAAATTAAGTTCATTTAAAAATGAGTCGAACTTTGACTCTTACTTTCAAGATTCAAGCTCATGATTCGACCTATTTTATAATTATATAAAATATGTTAATTTCATATTTTTATATATTGAGTAATTTTTATCACATAAAAAATATATTACATATATTTAATACTATAGTATAAACATTAGAAAGCATTTTAAGTTATTTAAAATTTGAAACTTTATAAAAAATATTAAATTACTTAAGATTAAATTTTTAAAACATATATTAAAAAATTAAAAAAAATAATATGGTGAGCTTAAACGAGCTTAAATTTTTTATTTTTAAATATAGACGAACTTAGACAATAAGTGAGCTCTTATTTTGAATTGAACAGAACTTAGTCAAATATAAATAATATTACACTATAGTTATTTTTGACCAGCTCAATTTAATGCATAAATACTTTTACGATAAAGCTACTCCCCTTTTTTTTTTCGAAAAGAAAAAACCTATTACACATGCTTTAAACCTATTGAGATAAAATTAAAAAAAAAATGAACCGGAAATAAGTATGAGGAAAGTTAATTGCGGAACAGACAGGTAAAGAAATCTTAGAGAGTTTAATTTGAAGCTCAAATTGATTCCTCAAAGGAAGTGGGAACCAAAAGAACCGGGGCTTGAAGATTATGGGGCCAGCCGAAGCTACCTAATAACAGTAATAAATAAAATAATTGCAAGTACTTTAAATTCAATCATTTTTTTCTCCATCATTATTTTAGTTATATTCATTGCTGGATAATGATTCAAAATATGAAAAAAAAAATTATAATCCAATATAAATTTAAGGATTCAATTTTCATTATTTAAAATTATTAAAAATTAAATCTTAATTATTAAAATTAAAAGTTGCAACACGACCTTGGTAATTTGCTATAGTCATCACAAGCATGGTTTGATAAAACATATCCTAATTTGCTATATTAGTAGAGATCCGATTAACGTATGCTTATAATAAATATTAATTAATTAAAAATTATTTAAAAATTTATATTTAATATGCTATTTTTATTAAATCCAAAATTAGATTAATTATAATTTTACTTCTGGTTATAAATAATTGTACTTTACTTCCTCTAAATCGGACAAAAAAGTTAGGAAACGTCAAAATTCATCGTATCAAATCCAACGGTGGAAAATCTAGGTTGAGGCATGATACCAATTGACCAAGAAAACCAGAGAATAAAAACTCTCTATATGTAGGGAGGCCCTAACCTCATCCTTCACTTGCTTTCGTGTTCGTGGTTTTTTTTTTTTTTTTCTTCACTGCGACACCGCCTCACCAAATCTCTCTCGTTCTCTCAGAGAGAGCAAAGCCACTTTGGAGCCAAACAAGGTTCGCTTTTTTCGCCCTAGTTTTGGAATTTAATTTCTCTATTATTTTATTTTATTTTATTTTTATTTTTGCTCTAATTTTAAGCTAGCGTTTTTCTTTTAGCTGTTGAAATATTAAAAGAAATAATTTTATATCGATTTTATGGCCGATACATATTGTCATTTCATGTTTTTTTTTTAATTATATTTATTTTTTTATTCATGAATTTTTGTTTGACAGTTGTGGTTTTTGGGTGATGGATAGTTGACTCTAGTTGATAGCGAATTTGAAGTGCTTTGCTTAGCATTTGGATTAGTATTTTGTTTGAAACATTTAAGAATAGTCTTTTTGCTAATAAGGGAAGAAAGAAATGGCTTTTTGGTTAGAATGGTTAATTTGTAGGAATAACTTGGGAAAAAAAATGTGTTTCAACAAGCGTTGGTAGCTAAGAATTTGGAGGGAATGAGGATATACATATACATATATATATATATATAGCTAGCTTTTGAAGGCAGGAATTCTGAAAGGAAAATGTTTAGTAAAGTTTTACCTGATGTTGCAGTCTTTGAAACTACTTATTAGTTTGAACAAAGCATGGCATTCGGAATCTGGAAAACTTTGCTGCTGATTTTTTTGGTTGCCTAGGCTTTTGCACCGTTATGGGTAATTGTGGCCTTATTATAGCATCACCAACAACCACGTAGTTTGTTGGTGGAGCGCTAGAGTTTTAGTTCCAATGATCAGGTTCGATCCTTGGTGGCCTCAGATACCAAGCTTTTTATGGTGTTAAAATGCTGGGCTTATTATCATAACAATTAATGAAATACATGGCGTTTCCAATAGGAGCCCATATTTTCCATACAACGGCTTTTAATTACATTTTTGGATTTGTTACTGCGAGTGAGCAGTTAAGTGTGAACTTACTAGGATTCTACGAGTTTATTTTGTTTCATCTTATTTATTCTTGTCACATAAATGATAATTTTTTGAGTTGATATGAACAATGACCATGAGAATAACAGCTGTATCCTTTGGCATTATTTTGATTGAAACTCTTTTATTTGTCTCATTAATTTTTTTTTTCTGAAGGATCCATTGTATTGAGCTTAGTTCATTTCATGGTGCAGCCAATCGCTACTGAATTTTGTTATCTTTCATTTGAGGGTGCACTACATTTTAATTTTTTTTTTTTTTTAATATCTATTTCAGCCTGCTGAAGGCCATTTGGCATAAACTTAAAATCAGGTCCTCTATCCTCATAATAGATGGCCATTATACCTTGTGGAAGCACCTGTGTTGCCCAGTGGGGTATTCGTCCACAGTTTACCATACGATCTTATGTCCCAAACCGATTAATGACAGCCCAATCAAGGTGAGTTTTTCTGCTTAAATCTTTTACATGTAGAGGGGAAATTACTGAATTTGATCGTCTGACTGCAATTATTTTCTTCTGGAGCTTTATATAGATGCGGAATTGCTGAACTTGCAATTATTGATCGTTGTGGCTTTTAATTTTATGGTTTCTTCACCAGTGTGCATTGCATTTATGAATTTTTTACCCATAACATTTTGGTGATTAGATGGGCAGATTTACCCCTTTTTTAATTCCTCTTTTGCCAGGCTCTAATTATTGTGTTCATTAAAAAGGGGGGGGGAGACCAAAAAAAAGTAGGGATGTATTACCTCTAGTCATAATAGTCTATTTTTTGGAATATATGGAAGAATAATTTAGGTGTTTATTACCCTTATGTAGAGTAACAGGTACAATGAATTATTTGGGAGCACCAAGTTCAAGCTTATTTTCACGTGATTCCTTTCCATTGTTATCCTTTATGGGGTCATCTCAAACATCATGTCGTCGTAGGGGAGCACGGTTCATTGTCAGAGCTGAAACTGTGAGTATGAAAATCCAGTTTTTTTATTTTGGGCGAAAATGGAGGTCGTAATGGTTTTTCCATAATTTAATTATATATTTTTTAAATTTCAGAATGAATTTAATTTGTGTTTTGCTGTAGTTGACATCCCGCTTACTGCTCCATTCTCAATTTAACATAATAATTATTTTATGAACAGGATTATTATACTGTTCTTGGGGTTTCAAGAAACTCAAGTAAATCTGAAATTAAAAGTGGTATGCTGACTTACTATACCTTTTTTGGTGACTGTTCTATTTTATTCCTTATATGATTGTTTATGGTATTTATGTGCTTATTTTAGTTTGCCATTCTATTTCTTATTTATGGCTTTTATTTGCAACCTACTGGAAGTTAAGCTTATACAGCTTAAAGGGTTTCTTATTGAAAGTTTTAGAAAACTGTTGCAGAAGCTTCAGTTTTCTGGGAGGGTAGGTGTTAATGACATAAATGAAAGAGAATTTAGGGAGGATGGATGAATGTGAAGAGAGATTAAGACACATTTGAGGATATAAGCAGGTACACATAGCAAGCATGTATGGAAGTTGAAAATATTACGCCACTTTTTTTGGATAACAGTAAGGCATGTGCTTAGTAATCCAAGGGGAACAAAAAGAACGCATGCAAGTCTTAGATGGAAATGTAAGACAATGGGTCTAATTGGGTGAGTCGACATGTGGTGTTATTCACATACAAGATTCCTGCTGATCAAAAGGAAGTCCGTTTTAGGTGTCATAACCATTTGAAGGAAAATTTTTGGTTGTCTTGCTTTGATTGGAGCTTTAAAACGGCTAAACTGTAAACCTGCGTACAAGTGATTGATCATTATGTGAACTAGATTCTCTTTTTTTGTAAGTACTGCGAAAGTAAACTTAGTTGTTTCAATTGCTACCTTTTGCTTTTATCTTCTGTATTATATCATCTTACTGGTTTAATTTTTTTCAGCTTACCGGAAGCTTGCTCGGAATTATCATCCGGATGTGAACAAGTCAGTTGATAACCTTTTACCGCTTGCCTTTTATTAATGGTTGTGTGTCTGTTATACTTGCGTATATTTCATTATATTTATGTGTTTTGACATAAGGTGGTAAATGCATCTGGAATGTTCAGTCCTAGGAAACTTGAGCTTTAGCTGCACATGTTCAGATAAAAGATGGAGATGATTACATCAGCAAGTTGTAATTTTATGCATTTTTTTAGTATTTGATGTGATGCAATCTGAGAACTGGATAGGGATTTTGGGAATTGGCTTACTGGAATTTGGAATGTGGAACACTATATGTAGATTTCTGACTCTTAAATCTGATATATTGTCTTCTGAAGTCTTCCAAAGTAGTTTGTTGTTGCTAGTTAAAATATCTTCTTTAATCCAGTTATGTTTGAATGATAGTGCTTTTTTTCCCCTTAATTTATTCAATTTCTTATCATTATTTGTTCTTCTGCAGAGATCCTGGGGCAGAGCAGAAGTTCAAGGAAATTAGCAATGCATACGAGGTAAGAGTTCTATGTAGTGGTTGCTTACATTGGCCTTCTTTTATACGACTGAAATGCATCAGTCCTTATGGTCATATGATATCTGATATCTGATCTTTGAGAGGCACAATATATTGCTCAGGTCTTGTCGGATGATGAGAAACGGTCTCTTTATGACAAGTATGGGGAGGCTGGACTTAAAGGTGCTGGTATGGGAATGGGGGTAAGTTAATTCTAATAATTCTGGATAAGATCATTCATTTTGAAATTATTTTCCTTGGATTTTCTCGACATCTCATTTTGTGTCATTGATGGCTTGTGTATTTTCCCAGGATTTTAGTAATCCTTTTGATCTGTTTGAGTCACTGTTCGAGGGTATGGGTGGCATGGGCGGTATGGGTGGCCGAAGTTCCAGGAATCGAGCAGTTGATGGGCAGGATGAATATTACAGTCTTGTATTGAATTTTAAGGAAGCAGTTTTTGGAGTTGAGAAGGAGATCGAGATAACCCGACTAGAAAGCTGCGGAATGTGTAATGGATCAGGTGCAAAACCTGGCACAAAACCATCGAAATGTACTACATGTGGCGGACAAGGCCAGGTGGTCTCATCTGCGAGGACTCCATTGGGTGTCTTCCAGCAGGTAATGACATGCTCTTCATGTGGTGGGACAGGCGAAATTTCCACCCCGTGCAGCACGTGTTCTGGTGATGGGCGGGTAAGGAGAACGAAGAGGATCAGTTTGAAAGTGCCGGCTGGTGTGGATTCTGGTAGCCGTTTAAGGGTCCGGTCTGAAGGAAATGCTGGAAGGAGAGGTGGGTCTCCTGGTGATCTCTTTGTTGTTATCGAAGTTATCCCAGACCCTGTCCTAAAACGTGATGATACCAACATATTGTATACCAGCAAAGTGTCGTATATAGATGCAATACTTGGAACAACAATCAAGGTTCCAACTGTGGATGGTATGGTTGATTTGAAGATACCAGCTGGGACGCAGCCGAACACCACCCTTGTAATGGCAAAGAAAGGTGTTCCCGTTCTAAATAAAACCAACATGAGGGGTGACCAGTTGGTCCGCGTGCAGGTAGAAATACCAAAAAGATTGAGCAGCGAAGAGAGGAAGCTTATCGAGGAGCTTGCTAACTTAAGCAAGGGCAAGACAGCAAGCAGTAGGAGATAGTTGCTGGGTTTAGGGTATTATAGCCCGGGAAAATGTATTCAATGTCAAGTGTGGTGCGACTTTCAAGGTTTGAACTATCATCTTGCAGTTTTTCAAAATGCTTGAACTGCGAAGGGGGAAAGCGGCTGAAATTTGTCAGACTCGTAGGCTAAGATTATATTGTGATTAGGTTTGTCCCATATGAAGAAATCTTAATGGTAACAGAGGGGAGGATTTGAAACAAGGGATGAAAGATTAGAGACAAAACCCTCTTTGATATTGTTTTATACTTGACTTGACTGCGGTCTTTTTTATTAGCTATTCTTTGAGATTGAACTAAAATTTGGGCGACAATGTTACCCCTTCAATTTTGTCTTATTTTTGTCGAATGAATGACGAATCCAATGCATCCCAATGGGCAACAATATTACCCTTCAATTTTGCAGTTGCGGATTGGGAAAAAGTTATATATGATAGGATTTATATTTTGAATTTGTTGCATATTATCTTTAAAAGTAATTTGCATGAACGTTAAAAATTTTCTTGTTATACTGTCCGACAGAAATGGATAAAGTCAAGGAATAACATTCAAAAGCATACCAGTCATTTATTATGTTACAAATATTGATATCTTACGTTGGCTAAATACTAACTCAATTAGCATGATAGTGTTAACAAATCCATAGAGGTTGTTGGTTTAAAAGGACAAGTGCATAATGTTTTCTTTAGATAAGTTAATTAGATACGGATTAGAGAAACTTTGAGTAGATTAGGAATTTTTTTAAAAAATATTGACATTATTTATTTGAGTAATATAACATATTTTCTTAGAGAAATTATTCATTCTCTGACTTTTTAGATTTCACTAACGAAATTAATTAAGTGAGATATATTCTTAAAATATATTAAAAAAATTAAATAAAAAATTGTAATATGTGACAAATATTTAGTACTGATTAGTAAACTTCAAAGTTGGAATATCAAAATCGAACTATATGTTCCCAAAGTCCCAATACATTGCCTGCTATTCTGGAACCGGAATTCATATGTTGGCTTCATGTAAAGCCATTCTACATTATATATTTCAGATTCTTTTACACGCTAACACACAACAAACGCATTTCATTTTCTTTTCCTTTCCAATAGTCGTTCTCTTTCGTCTACCATGGTATCAGAATTAGTTCAAGGTTCCATATCATGATGCTGATTTCAGATTGACGCTAATGATTCGGTAATTAGGGTTCATTTTCTCATATTGTCATTTTGTTAAATGATTCAATTTTTACCCTTTACAACGTGTGATCATTCAGACATTATATTTGGTATTTGATAACAATATTTTAGCATTCTTTGACACTCCTTAAGAGGACTTGGATTACAGAATTTGACATAAACAGTTGTGGGATTATAACATTTTTGTATAGGATTCAACAAACATTTCCATTTACTAATTGATTGTTGGTTTTTGAGTTGGTTAGTAATTTTCTGATAGGAAAGAGATGGGAAACTTGTTGAGCATGACCTGAAATGGAGACAGAGGTCAGAGAGGGCATTAGAGTTTGTGTTTCAAGATTTGCTCTAATGATCGAGTCAATGAAGGTTTCGAGGATAAAAGAGCGAAAGACAAAATAGCAAAAACGAATATGATCAAAGGTGAATTTACAGGTTTTTGGTTTACCAATCTTGGGCAGCTTGCTTGAGCTATCCGCTAGTCTACTGTGGAAATTGCCTGCCTAAGTTATGAACAAGTATCCTTCTTTTTAGAGTGTATGAAATTATCCTAGGCTAACGAGTCCTTTAAGCCTGGTTTGACATTTGGTCTTAGCCTAATATAACATGGGTATAACGATAGTGATAAAAATTAGAGAGTTTTCTATATAAATCTATCAAAATTATCGTAAGATGATCCCCCGACATAACTTGATCAACCTCCATTCCATGCCCAACCTGCCAACCATACCCACCACTTGTTTGTTGATAAGCAAAAGATGGTTGTAATTTTCAATTTACACTTAAATAAATTTTTAATCTTTAATTTGTATTCAACGAAATTTTTAATTTTTAATTTTTAATTT
>JBBYHL010000005.1:7091839-7104638 GCA_038381835.1 Adansonia madagascariensis
TGAGAAATTCAAGTATGATAGAAGTTAAATAGTATATGTCTCTTGATAAAATTAAAGTGGTTATTGAAGCCGTTTGAATGAAAAAAAAAAGAAGACTTGTTTTAGAAGTCAAAATCAAAAGTCAACTATAGGCATAATCAATTATAAAAAGTCAACTATATTGCTAGAGTTTGATTTTTGGACTAAAAGGTTTTAGACCTCAGATTTCAAAATTGGTTGCATTAAAATGAAATTAAATATGGACTTTAGGTTAAGAAAATACAATCGACGTCGGATTATGAAAAGGCCTTAGAAATTGAAGTGCTAAAAATTTCTGAAGGCTTAATTTAAGAGATCCGAGATAGAAAATTTTGAATTTTTTGTGTGGTGCTTCAAAAATAGATTTAGATTCCAATTGATACCTCTATGTTGTTGCTTGTTTGTGTGTTGTTGCAAATTTTTTACACCATAAGTATTGATAATTTTGGTTTTTCCAAGTATACGGATGAACCCCATGCTTATATCTTGCCAAATCCTATGTTACCTAGAATCTTTATTTTTCTAGCGTACTCATGTCCATCATTAGTATTTGATATATATTCAAACATAAATATGGTATAATCTTTCAAATAGATGAAAAAAAAAAGTTAGAAAATTTGACAAATCCCAAGTTTGGATAGCAGAGGCCAAAACCATCCTCTAAACATTGGATCTGAATTCATTGTCGAGGACATAATGGAGAGATGGACTAACTGTTAGTTCTGGTAATTCATTTGCCTATTATCTTGAATACCTTCTGATGCTTCTCTTGGAGAATTTAAAACGCTTTTCTAACGGCGCTTCCAATATATCTCCCTTTAATTTGTGTCCCCTATTTCGTTTCAAATGGCACTATTTTGAGTATTATATTCTTATCCAAAGTCTTAGATCTCTATGAAACGCGACTATTCCGTTTATTTGTTTATTTATTTATTTATTTTCAATTCATACTAAGCAAGGAAAAGAACTTTTTCCCTATCTATATCTTTCCATTTGCCTTCCTAACAAATCATACGTATAACCGGTTCAATAGTCCATTTTGGACCCTTCCCCCCAATGGCGATTGAATAGCCGGTGCGAGAAACTAATCCAGTTTGGCCGTGCAACAGGGTGTTTTGGATTATTATTTGTGCTCACTATTTAAATACAGTTCCACGTGATGATTCGTTCTTGCCATTCTTAAAGAGTGATGAATTGAACTGGCTCTCAAGTTTCTGAGTTCTAATTTTAACACAAGGAACAATATTTGCAGTATAATACCTTTTGCCAAAGTCACATTTTACATTGCAACCGCTTGTTTGAATATGGCAGCCAACCATGTTTATGAATGAATATGGCAAAAATCACAGCAGACAGAAAGGCGAGAACTAGGGCTTCTTCAAAAAAATAAAATAACATGAATCTCAACCAAGGACGGTTACCTACCTTTAAAAAAATTAAAAAAAAAAAAAAGGGATAGTTACAAAAACAAAAACAAAAACATTTTTTCAAAACTCGATCCTCCAGCATGAAAATTAAGTATCACCTCCTCCAGAGGTCCCTGAAGACTCAGCTACATCTTCCAATCTCAATGTTACGGCAACATCTTCGATCATTTTACCTCTATCACCTGACCCAGATCCATCCACAGTTCTGTTAAACCTTTTCAACCAAATATCATAATCAACTGGGTATGGTGTTCCACAGAGGCTATCCACATAATCACCAAATGCCTTTAGTAAAGGTGAAACTTCACCTAGATGCTGCTGAATCGATCGTGTTGCCCAGCTTTTCTCCCTCCATTGCAATGCTGATTCGATAGAATCCTGTTGCTGCATTCTGCCCCCAGAAACAAAGAAAAGGAGGTACACAAGGCTCTCGGCATCAGATGATGGACACAGTTTCCCATGCTGAAGTGCATGAGAAGATGAGAACTGTAAATTTATTGCTGGGCTGTCCCTGTCTTCCAAAACTGCACGACCCCATGAAATTGGGATATATGAAACTTTGTTTCTTGTACCTTGCATGTCATAAACACGGATTATGTTTTCGGAGGAAATATCTCCATGCTGGACACTGGCTGTTGCTGCACTTCTAAGAGCAACCAGGCAGTCTCGGCAGCAGCGTAATGCATCATCAGAGGAAAATGGGCCGCCCCTAGCAACTATATACGAAAGTGGTTCCCCAACAGGATACGTGACAAGAATTGGGGTTCCACACCAAGGATGATCACATCGCCCGCTTGGACTCTGCCTTTCGCAAGGACCAGGATGCAAAATTCGACCAGAGGCAATTATTTCAGGTAAACATTTGCTTGAAATCCCTTGCTGGTTCAATATGTTTAGTACCTTCGTTTGCCTTTGTACTTGATACCACAGACTCATATCCTCCCAAGAGGGTTCAAGTCTTGATGGATGGGCTCCAACATACAAAGTTAACAACTGTGTGGGATAATCTAGAGAAATAGCACCATAGAGAAAATAGTTGCCTCCTCTGAAGGACTCCTGTATCTGGAAACTTTTCTGGCCCTGTTGTTGATCCTCCAATATCAATATCTCGCCCTGCTTAAGCTTCAAGTGTGATGTATTTTTTACCAGGGCATTATCACAATGATCAAGTTCAACAATCTCTCCATGTTGATAACCAGCCTGTTGGTAAGGTACTATGACAGTTTCATTCTCAGCTAGGCGGCATTCTATTCTACGCTTCTGGAGACGAAGGCTATGTGCAGAGGCCAATGAGGATATTGACTTTCTTGGTGGTCCATTCCACTGGATAATGGAATAGAAAGTAGCTAAGAGTACTTGAAGAGTCCCCAGGTCTCCCCAATTTGCATTTCCAAGCTTGTTCCATATTCTGTCCACTGATGAAACAAGGACTTCAGCATGAAATTTTATCCAATGGACCACAGACTGGTATGGATCAGCTGTGTTCAATTCAAGTTTACTAAGATCACCACCAAGTTTTATCACTGCACCAAATTTTGAATCAAAAACCATAACAAAAACAGAATCAAAGCCAATGGTTCTGGACTTGCTCAAACACCTAGAAATAAGAATATGAACACCATAAAATAGGGCTTCACATATGGTGCTAGCAGACAATCTTAACTTGTTCCCTGAGAGTATATCTCGTCTAAATAAGGCAAACTCCACTACTTGATCCCAATGAACTTTTAGATGATTCCCACTTTTAGATATTAAAGCTAAACCACGTAGATCTTCTAGCTTTCCTCTTGATATTGCTTTCTCGACAGCATAAAACTTTGATCCAGGATGACGGAAACAAGACAAAAAGAATGGCAATGGTCCACTTTTATGCCAAAATGTACGCCACAGGCCATTTACAATAACATGAAGGAAGTCTTCCAATGCAAGATAACCTTCTTCCTTTAAAACTTTAGAAGCGTAAGGAGAGCATGGCATACGGAACAGTTGCTGAAATAAAACCCCTTCCAATGCTAGATCAAGCTTGCATAGTTCATCAGTCAGAAATGGTGACTTTAAAAAGGACTGCTTCCCAGTGACATGATCCCCACCGGTGTTTTCCAAAACCCAATCGGCAAGACTTTGTCTAAATAACTCCTGGTCAATAAATTCTCTTCCAAAGTCCTTTAGCCCTTTGTAGACTTTTCTTGAAGTTGGAAAAAACTTGCTTGAAGATGAAATTCCAGACACACTATGGGAAGAGATAACTGCATCATGTTAAAATCCAAATGCTTTCATTTATAAAGTAATAATTGAGAAATTCAGAAAATGTCTAATGTGTGAGAGAGAAATTGGACAATTGCACGCATAAATATTCCACAGGCAATTGAAAGAAAGAACACGGGAAGGCCAAAGAAATTCTTATTTTTGTTCGGAAAAGGGAGGATTCAAACCCTATTCCTTGAGCAAGGGATCATGCACCAACCACTGAGCCAAATGCTAGGGACGCAAGGCCAAAACATTATTGAAAACAAAAGGGAGCTTGCTTTTCAAAAATAAATAAATAGATAACTAAAAGGAAACTAGGATAAGTTTTGTAGTATTGTTAGGCTCCTTCTATGTACTTATGCACGCAAGTAGGTGTGCTTATGCATTTTTTGTGCATGTAAAACGGTGTGAGCTAAAGATTTGCCTTGTTTCACCTATAAAGAAAGTATGTTTTTTTCCTGAGTTTTACATCTTAGTGTATATGTTTATATATACACATACACGCTCTTATGCAACATGTGCAAAGTGGTAGTACTTTGCTCTAACTTTCCTAACTATTATTATTCCATTCTTACTTTCCAAACTAGTTATGCTTATTAGAATTTGAGAGCTGCATATTCTAACGAATTTTATGGGTAAGTGTTATCACAAAAAGATATAAATTTCCTTTTCTTAGTCATCATATTTTCTAACATTTAAAGTTTTTTTTTCCTATCGAGAATTTTTAAGGAACAGTCGGATACCAAGTATAAGTTGTATACGCCTTAGAGAAAATCGTATTAGACAACGACACAATATCAATTGTGGATCCCAATCACTAATTCTAAGTGGTTAAAAGGTTCGCCTTCATCATAAGAAGGAGAATAACGGGTTATCAAATGCTAATCAAATGAAACTCATAGAACATAAAGGTCTTACAAAGAACTTATAAGGGCTTATAATTATGAGATCCTTATAATATCAAACGATGTTCCTAAAATTGTTTTTGGTCATTGTATTATCAAGACAAAACATTGACAATGCTCAAAGACTAGTAAATGTTAAGCATCCTTGTGAAATATGCAACCGGTCTCATAGGTTGAAGCATAAGATACTTGGGACACCATGTAGTTGCTTGTTATAATATATTTTACATGGACTCAGTACACATATCTAATACAATTATGTGTCTAAGGGTCTAACTTATCTTTTGTTTATATTTTTGGACTCATATATTTGAGTAAAATGGATCCCAAAATAAAATAAAGGTATGGGTCAATGCTATATTAAATATTTTTATATAATGCATTAATAGCTTATGTAAATTTGATTTTTATATTTTTCTTTATACTAATAAAAAATATATTTGTCTTCCATGTTTCATTTATCAAAATAACTATTATTAATTTTAAATAATTTTGATCCATTAATTAGGCAAAAGCTCAAATATTAGCATACGTTATTCAATATATATGAATAATTAAAAATACTCGCCTAGATATCAATATTTTTTTCAAGCCCAACTCATAATTAGAAGATAGTGGTGCCCTAATTTGAATTGTTATTCTTTTTGTCCAATGCTGCATCATATCTTCTTAATCTTTTATCTGAAATTCATTCCCTCTTCTTCTTCATTTGCTTCTTCCTCCGGTTATCACATTATTAGCCAACCACGAGACCATGTCTACATTTTTGATCATGTGTCGGACACATATTCCATGTTAGTACCCAATGTCATGTGGCGTCAATACTGGTATGACAATCATAATCAATGAGTACGCATACCAAAGATTATGAAAACAAGTTCAGTGAAGGTGAGCTTTTATGAGAACTCCATTTGTTAGCTCACTCAAATGTCTATAGAAATTAGAACTGCCAATTCATGTACTCATGTCAATTCATGGTTTTTGTCACGCCACAATCATGTTTAAGGTATGTTATATTTATATAAATTTTGATATGTTAATAATTCATATGAGATAGATTTTGAGACATGTATTAGTGTCATGTTTTAATGACTTTATTCATGTAATATTCGTGTAACATGTCTAATATTATTAGATCTGATAGAAATGTTTTGTATGTCAATTGTTTAAGTAGTCTTCTAACTTATGATGCTAGGTTGTCATGTATGTGAACTATCATCCTTTTATTTCATTGGAATGAGTCTTAACAAAGGATGTCATAACATGATATTAGATATGGCACGAATCATGTAAAGATTAACGAGTAATCAAGAGAGGATTTATCACTCCAAGTGAGGAGAAATACCTCAATTATTTTTTGTTTAAATTATCTTGATAATATCTTCGACCAAAGTATGATAAATTCAAGATGTTAAGAAAATTCTAGAACTCACAAAGTTATCTAATAGAGGAAGAACTAATATGGAAGGATTTCATGAGTAGACATTACACCATGCTCATGGTTTTTCTAGGATATATGGTGAAAAGATAGAATTATATTGATAAACTGAGCACCAAAAGGTCATGTTGAGATTACCTTGACTCTCGGATATCTGGGTGGTACTGATGCATTACTACATGCCGCTCCTAATTTATGAATATAAATTAATTTCCTTATTTATAATTTGGATTATAATTTATATTCATTGCCAAAATATTGGAAACCTAATGGGTCACCCATAATAAGTAATATTGCCGAAAATAAAACCGAGATTTCAATTAAGTTTGACTTAATTGATTAAAAGAGGAACTTAATTGAAGATTATGAGGACCTTGAAAAGATGCAAAAGTTGCATTTAGAAATAAGTAGGGCTATCACTTAAGCAAGTATGCAAAAGATGCAAATCCTTGCTTAAGATGAACCCTAATGTTTGATTTTGACCCTTTATTGTACCCACACTCTAGCTTTTCTTTTATTTGCCTCACATCCGAAAGAAAAGCGAAAAGAGTTTTCTCTTGTGAGTTTCAGGCCAGGGGAAAGAAAATTGTTTTAGCATCTTTTTCTTTATGAAACAACCTTGTTACTCTAAGAGTTTATTATCCCACCTTGAGAAGCTTTTTTGCAAAAGGTTGCTATGTGGATATCGTTGGAGCCTAAACATTTGAGTGGCTGTCATCTCAGGGTTCCTCTTGGTGTCCAGGGATTGTTGATTAGAACTCTAGATTAGTACATTGAAGTTCTAGGTGTGGCTCTTAATCATATGCATTATGAAAATTTGTTTCATAACCTAAATATATTGTCAATAGATCCTACAAGATTCGGCCACCTTTTGCTTGTTTATGTTTATTTCTGATGTGCTTTATTTTTATTGTTTGCTTGATACCTTGATCGAGCAAGTGGGCTGGCTAAAACCTGCAGTATAGACTGATTCCTCAAAAAATTACCCATTTTTATATTTCTGTAAGTCAGATTTATGAAGTTCTAAAAAGAAAGAACAAAATAATATACACATCTATGTCATGGGTAAACCATAAATTCATTATGCATAATGAAAATCAAGCAAGATGAAGATAAACATAGCACACAATTTTACAAATAAAAAGAGAGGGGTTGGTGGCATTTCCTCAAGAGAAAATCAAATAAAAAGAAGTGTGGAACTAACCAGAGTTGGATTTTCTGAAACTTCCATCTAAGCTCTGCCCTGGAGAGGAGTCTAAATCATTTCGAATAAAACCTGACCCATATCGTTAGCAAGAGTCCGCATTAATCCCAGATTTCAAAAATTTACAGGGGAGCATGTTTGGGAGGAATAAAAGCTTCAAATGCTAAAATATAAAGAAATAAATGCTTGTGACGCTTGAGAGCAGAGAAAGGAATAACCATCTAAAGCATGATTTCTACTTTCAAAAACAAGGGAAGCAAAAATGGAAAAACCAACAGATTTAAGAAGGGTAAAAAGGAAGCATGATATTTACTTTTCAAAAACAAGGAAAGCAACAAATTATAATAACAATATTATGTGCAATACATGCTTGGACTTAAGCATAGATAAAAGAGGCCTGATATTAAGATTTGCAAAGATATCAAGTCAATTAGATCCAATGGACATGTTTCCTGTATTAATATTTTCACGAATAGCATTATTATAAAAAAGCATCATATTGGTCATACAAACTTAAGTTCCTTTTCTTAGGAGTAAATTTATAACTTGGCCTGACTTCTAGCAAAACAAGATTGCAGGAATGATGGACAACATATGAATCAAGGACCATTACATGGTACTTGCTCAAGTTTAATAAAGGATCTTAATGTTGTATCATTTTTCTAGTTCTATAAGAAATTGTTCTAATGGTTCCAGTAATATGTCCATGTCCACAGATCCACAATAAGGCAAATAGTACAAAAATGAAAATGATATAGAATTAACTTGATAATGACCAAAGAGAATAGAGAGAGAAAATTTATAACCTAATAGTCACTGATAACTGGATTTTAGAATTACACTATTTTACTTGGACTTGGGTGTGAGAGTCGGATATGGTTATATGTTTGGCATGGGCATATTCAATCTTTTCTAAGTTTTTCCATGTATTTGGAGTGTCATTGAAGGGTCATATCCCCATGGCCACATCTGAAAATTTGTCGGACTCTGGTGTTGGACATGGGTACTTCAAGAAAAATGAAGATTCAGAGCAACATAGGAATTACATACTAACCAGATTTAAACTTTCTGAGCTTCCATTTAAACTTTTCCCAGTGGAGGAGGCAAAATTATTTTGTTAAGAGCCAGAGCCAATTATCAAAAAAACAAAATAGAAAAAAGAGAACCTCAGCCACGCTGACCATCATAACTTAGACAAAAATGATCAGCTATGAACTTCAGTCATGCACTCATAAGATGATGCTACGGTAATCTTGACGTCTAAGCATTTAGTTATAAAAGGTGAGATTTTGGAAACTTTTGATTGAGATTTCAAATTAGTTCTTGAGTGCTTTTAATTTGACAGTATTTGTTCTACATCAGGCACACACACAGATTGGCCACAAAAATTTATCAAAGTTTAAATAAGAAAAGCTACTATGCATTAGGGAAGGAGAAATAAACAAAGATGCCAATGTCATGTATTACACTACAGGTAGCTACATATGTTTAGAAGTTTTGTATTCTAAAAGAATGTCTCAAAGTAGAGAGAAAAGATCTGAGAAGGTATCTAATGGAAAATTTTGAAAGACCAAGCAGGAGCTGCACACATTCTCGAGTAACCAGAATATATCACATACGTAGAAAACAAATGGCAGTTGGTGATAGGATCAATCATGTTGCCATTTATGACAACATTTCACTGCATATATTGTTAAATTATTCCATACATTTCATAATCCCCCATTGTACTAATGTATATATTGTGGAATTTAGGTGAGAGAAGCTGCATAAAGCATGGAAATAAACACTCTAATCTCGTATCCGAAGTTCGTTTCTGGCAAAGAATTGAAGGAAACAAAAGCTGTTGGACCGAAATGCCGCTCATTAGAAATTTTATAACACATTATTCACAATTAGAAAGCAATTAGCACATCAGCAGATTAGATCGAATCAAATCAATCAAATTGATCGCAACTGTAAAACTCCTATAGACCTAGTATGAAATCCAGAAAATTAAACAAAAAAAGGAAAAAAGGAAGTGGAGATAAAGAACCATATGTAGAAAAAAGTATATGGGTACAACTGATCCATTGAATAAACATAGAGTCAAAAATTTAACATTACCTTAATTAATTTATAACGCACAAAAAGAGGAAGAGATTAAGGGAGAAAATATTGCAAAAAAACAAAGACTCACCAAATTTCATAGTGAAATGTTGAGCAGACAATGCGCGAAATGGAGAAATGTGGGATGCAAGATTGTTGGAGAGTCTAAAGCTGGCATTATTCAGTGCAAATGCTAAATTTCGGGACTGTGATCATTGGAACCACTACGCATAAAAGAAAAAAAAAATTATGACGCGGAGCAATCATGAGTAAAGAGAGTGAGATCTTAATGCTTTCCTTCTACCACAAAACATTTTTCAACCTCTTAAAAAAACCCATAAATACTAGTATTTTCTACTTTGCAATAAGTGGAGAAGAAGAGGGAGATAATGCTTTTAAAACACAGCAACTGTTAAAAAGAGGAAAAAAATTGAAGATGAATGAACAAAGAATATAAAAAGGGAAAGATAAAAACAAAGGAGCTTTAAAAAAAAAAAAAAGGAAAAAAAAAAGGCTGAAGAAAGACGCAGAGAGTCAGAGCTGAGTGATACCGGTCCATGTTTGTTGTCCCCACTCATCCCATTGGCTGTTGGTCCCATTCGCATGACGTTTTTTTCATGCTTTGTCTTTCCCCAAAAAAAGTGGAAATTTCAAAAACTACCAACGACTTAATAATAATAAAAAAAGGGGAATCCTAAATAATTATTAAATAAAAATTAATTACTAGAAATACTAATTAGAAAACAGAATTTATCATTATGCCTAAAATGAGAACTCATTTTTTATCCCAAAATTTCTCTCCCCAAGCCAATTTCTATTCCCATTTCCTACGAAGAGGTTTTTCTTCGCATTGCATGAAATTTCCTTCCCCTACTTAGTTCAAACCTCAGCTTGAAGAATCGACTCTTTTTGATAATCATAATTTTCTGTCGTCGACTCTGTTCCAACCCAGCTTGAAAGAACCCACTCTTCTTCATCTTGGTCATCTCTCATTATTGAAATCCATTCCTTATTGGTGACTTGAAATACCCCAATATAGTTTTCCTCCTTGTTTTCCTTTATTTCTCGATCAATCTCGGTTTTCTTTGCTAGCGTCAATTTTAGTGTTTCCTATTTCATAATTTCGGCGAAAGCCATATACCAAGGAGTTAATTAATGATGTTGCTTTTTTTCATTGTGAAATTTAATTTTCGAAAAAAATTCGTTCTTTTATTAGGTGTATTAGGTTTAGGGTTAGTGTCAAAAATAATATATAATTATAAGAGTTAGATATACGTATTACCAAATTATGTTGATAAAAATATTAAAATATATGTTTATATGTATGGGTTAAGAAAAAATTTGGAAAAAGAATATATAAATGTTTATGTGTATTGGGCTTAAGATTCTGTAAAAAGAATTTATAAATGTTCATTTTGTATTTATGGCTATGTTGTTGTGGTAGATGGTGTAAATCTGTAAATAGTAATTATGATTTATTTTTAAAATTTATTCGTAGTTATGAAAGTTTGAAACCGTATTGCATAATGAGGTTGCAGGAAACCAAAATTGAATCAATCGTAGGATGTAAGGTTAAAATAAAGCAAATTATGTAAAGGTAAAACAAAAAATGAAACCGAACCATAAATACTAAGTTAGAATGTTTTCTGAATAGATACAAGTACATCTACTATGTACATAACTCTAAGATGCAAAGCACTCATGAGAATTCAATAATAAACTGCTTTATAGTAATTTAGATTGTTATAAGTGAGTGATAGTATAACGCCAGGTAGCGTCCATTAAATGTTTGAGTTTAATAATTCTTAGTTTACATCAGCTGCAATAATCATGTATTGTAGTTAACTTTTTTAAGAGGTAGTACTGCTTTTTGTATAAAACTTTAGCTATCAGATGCAATTCCTTAGAAGTGTTACCTTTGATTGCTGTAACCACATTAGTTGTTATTGCATATAAAGTACAAGTTACTGCATTTATTAGAATTTAGCATGCAAAATTAGTTGACATAGAAAGATTTAAGGAATAAGTTTTAGTACAGAATGTGCTATTAATTGCTACTAAATTGGTTGATATTTTGAAAATAACTATGTATAGATGGCAGATTGTTTTAATTTTAAAAGGTCGTTGCCAGTGTTGGTTGATTGTTAAATGGTCGTTTGATGCTGTTTTGTATGACATTTTGATCAAGTTTCACCATTTTTCTAGAAATGTTTTATTTAATTCTTAAGCTATGGACTGTCATGTAACTGTAATTAGGGTTGTATTATATAATTTTAAAATGTTTGTGAACTATGTTATGGTGTAAAGTATTGTTGATGGTCTCGTCATTTGTATGTTATTTACACGTACATTAAGTTATAGTGAAATGTATGTTTTATGTATATTTAGTTATACTGGCATGTAAAATTTGTTTTCTGGAATGACATCCCATTTTTTTCATGCGTACATAGTTTATACGTATTTTATGTTCAAGTGATTAAAAAAATTTACATGAGACATTATTGTGTAAAGGAGTTTATAAGTATTTAGGGAGTATTTGATTGATATGTACATTCAGGTATAGTCATATGTACATTCGTAAAACCTTGTATGTGCATTGGTTGGTGGTTGTTCATCTCTTTCTCCCTAATTTGTCAATGATAAGAATAAGCTAAATTAGAAAAAAGCAAGTTAAGCGTATTTATTACTTGTTTGCAAGATTGGTCAGTGATCTGTATATTTTGGATTGATTACATATTGAAGGTTATGGTGAGTTTATGAATATACATAAAATGAATCAACCAGGTGTTGTTTTTTATATAGAAACATATATGTGTAAATATATATATATAGGTGTCCAAATTTACAACAGTATAATATTTTCAAGTTTAAGAAAACAACAAAGTTACATATGGATCAAAGTTCCAACAAAAGTAGTGTAGAAAAGAATGAAAATTGCAGACGTAAAGTTGTTTTTCCTTATAACATATAGTCTAATGGAATATTAATTATCATATATACCTAATATGGTACTATACAAAATCGCAGCCCAATGGTGAATTACACACGAGATGTAGTCCGAGTAGGTTTGTTAGGTTAATTAGAGAGGTTGTTATAGATGATGATAGAATAGAGAATGTAGTTTGAGAGATAGGTTTCGAAAGTTTTTTTTTTAGTTTGAGAGTAACTTTTTGCGTCAACAATTATGTTTATGGTTGATTCATTATTTTGACAGATTAAATAATGCATTGAGATGGTCTAACCATGTTATTGCAATTATGGATGCTAATGTTGATCTAGTGTTTGGTATTCCTTGTAGTGGGTTAGAGGTTATAAAAGATTCTATAAATGAGAGCAATGGGATTAAGACTTGGTACAGTAGAAAACTGTACAGTAGAAAACTAGAATGTGCTCTTCTAACTTATTGCAAGAAGTTGAGCATCTGTTACATAGTGTAACAAATTTAAATGATTGGAAAAGATTGTTTGTCATA
>JBBYHL010000005.1:7138012-7156351 GCA_038381835.1 Adansonia madagascariensis
TGTATCAATACAAGTAGTGAATTTTAGCCAATTTCGCATTGCTTTTGTTTTTAAATGCAAAATTGGTCTCTTTAATGGGTTTTCACTTGAAATGGTTTATTTTTATGATTTTTAAACTTTGATAAACATCATTTCATAACTCCTCACATGCTTGAATATCATATTTTATTCATTGATTAGTGTTCACAAATCAAATATATGAATTGTATGATTAAATGCTCCTATTGCTTCATGATGCACAAAAATACAAGATTTTCTATGATTATTATGTTTATGCCTTTAATGAAAATATTTTCTTGCATTGCAACAATTGCTATCATATATGCTTTTTGTTTTTCATTTTTAACTTTTGGTATCACTTATTTCAAAATATCATTAAGCTCATTGAATATCTTTCATATCTAGCAAAACATGAGCTTATTGAATTTTTTTATACAATTAAAATCTTAATACCTCTAATGCCCATCTTTTGCCAAGATTTTTGTTAAGTTTTTCAAGGTTTATGGAGATAATGCTATTCTTAAAAGATGAACACTTGCATAATAAAAGGAAGTAAACAAAGCATGCAACCTTTTCAAATTAAGCTAAAACCATCAAGGAATGCTCGAACATAGGAACTATGATCCTCAAAGTCACAATGAGCATATCATCAAAGCTTGGTAAGGTTGAGGTAATCACTAAACTAACACTATTAAATTCTTATCCCTTAACATTAAGTTTGGTGATATACATGAGTCAATTATATAAAATTGGTATTCTTGTATGTAATGTATGCTTAAAATGTTGGCTTTGAATGTATCCTTGAACATGTTTAAGTGCTTATTTCTCATATTTAAGGATGTTTATTAATTGAATGTTTGTTCAAATGATTTTATTTACATATCATGAATCAGTAAATGATTTTCTAACATTTGGAAGTCTATTATGTTTTTCTTGAAAAAATTTTTAACATTGCATATGACTAATTGAATGATTATAAATAGTATGCATGTCTACTAAAAATTAAAAAATTGGCATCTATTGTGAATCTAGACAACAACTGAATTAATAATTCGTAAAATCCTTCAATAATTGCTATGATCTATTACTTATAATCTCAAATATGCTTAAATGTGTACAAAAGAATACAAAAATTGCATGAACTACACATTAGGAATTAAATGCACATATTTTCTCAATAATTGCTATACATGCTATTTAAATAATTCATAATTGGTACGTGTCTTAGAAATCTTGTTGGAATTAGCTCTTTAGGTTTGAATTAATCTACCTTCAACTTTTTAATATTTTAAAAAAGGAAGAATTTTAGAGTTAATTTGTTTGCTTGTACTTCATTAATATATAGCTATGCTAATAAATAAGAAGATTTCACATGTAATTAATTATATTATTGAAATCGTTAATATCTTATGCTAGTACTCTTATGGCTAAATATGACAAAAAATGCCGTTGCCAAGTTTTTCAAAAGCTTTTTATAAAATCTTCAAAAATCTTTTCCGTCATGCTTTTATTAAGAATGAGTTTTATTGAAAATCTTCAAATGATTAAAGCGGAGTTTTACAAGCAAATTCATTTTAAGTTTTGTCATATCAAAAAAGAGGGAATTGTTAGCTATATTGGCTTTGAATTAATCTTAGTTTTTATAACTTAAGTTTAATTAGCTTATGCTTAAATATTTTCAAAGTAGTACTTTTGCATGAAATATTTTGTAAACACTTTGAAAAAAAAAACTAGAATGTGTTTTAACTCCTTTAAGCACTCAAAAATGTGTTCTTAATACATACGTTTATATAGAACATTTTTTAGATAAGTATTACATGTTTTAAAGTCATTAAAAACCTTTTAAAATTGATTTTAATATGAATGTATCAATATATACTATATATATATATCGATACAATGCCTAGCAGTAGTTCAGTTTTCATGAAACCTTTACTTGTATCTATACAATGCCATTTGCATTGATGCAGCATGGTGAGTATCAATACACAGCTTGTTTGTATCAATACAGTAAGCTCAAATGCTCATATTTTAAGGGTTTCGATAGAAATGTATCGACAAGCGAACTTATGTATCAACAAAACTTAGCAACAGGGAATGGAAATCACTCAAATAAAGCTTTTAATAGCTCCAAACCTTCACAATCATCCTCAATGACTATAATCATGATCAAGGCTATAAATAATCCTCTTCAACACCTCCAGCAAGAATAAGAAAAAAAGGAAAGAGCTTTATTTTCATTTATTCCATCTTTTTTAAAGTAGTTCATAATTGTATAAGATAAATTCTTCTTATCTTTTTATTCTTTATTTCGTATTTTTAGATACATATTTTCTTTGAGCCAAAATTATTATAAACACCTAGCTTTTAGATATTTTATTTGTTTACACAAATCTTCTAAATGAAAGGGTTCTTACTTAACCATTAAAAAATAGAGAAAGGGTTTTATCTTAACCACAAGAGATAGAGGCTAGAGGTTACTATCGTAGCCTAGAAAGATAGGGAGTGCAAAGGTTATACCTTGTCCTTGAAAGCTAGACAATTCAAGTTAATGAATTAGGGAAATCTAGGCAAGTGGGGCTAAAGTAGAGGATATAAGCAATTAAGGCCGGACCTTTCTAAATCATTGAGTTTGCTTCTCCTTTCCATACTCTTTAATTACTTATTATTTGTTCACTAGCATACAACTCTATTTTGATTGTTTGAAAATTTTAATTTACACCTCAAAGTTTTAACTTGCAAAAAGTGTTTAAAATATCAAAATCCCCCTTTTGATTCCATTTACTCCTGAAAAGTGCTACCAAGTGCCTCGTTTCATTGAGGTCAACTCTTTGTGACTTTACTACCCTTAAATGTAATTCAAACACAATGTATATTGGGAGGTTTTCTTGGGTATTCATAAGCATGCCATCCAAGTGATGACTTTAAAATAATGTTTAAGGTTGCTTTCTCCATGGTTTAAGGTATAGGCCCTTTCCATGATGTATGTGATTACTATCAGCCTTCTGTTGCATGCTAACATTAGCATTTAGTAGATGCCTTCTTATTTATTTCATACTTAAGACCATTGAGAACTGTTGTAAAAATATCAAAGACTCTTTGCTGAACCTACTAAGTTACCTCCTTATAGGCTACATGATAATAATATGCCTTTAATAGAATGAGTTTAAGACTATGAGATTGAGGCCTTACAGATATGTAGCTATACAAAAGTCTTAACTTGAGATAATGATTAAGTAAATGCTTGAAGCTAGTATTATCAAGGTAGAAATAACTCATTTGCTTCACCAGTGGTAATGGTTAAGAAAAAAGATGGCACCCTGAAGGCTATATGTTGATTATATAAAGCTTAATCAATTGATAATTAAAGATAGGTTCCCTATCCTTTTGGTGGATGACTTATTGGATGAATTGGTGAATGCCACATTCTTCTCTAAGTTGGACTTATGGTCTTGTTATCACCAATTTGTATGCATGACCAAGACTTTCACAAGAATGCATTTAAAACTCATAAGCGCCATTACTAGTCTTTAGTAAAGCCCTTTGGGCTTACTAATACTTCATCCATTTTTCAAGAAATCATGGATAAGCATTTCAGACCTTACCTTAAGAGATTTGTATTTGCATCTTATATTCATCTTATTGAGATTCTCATTTATAGCAACTGAGAATAATTTTTGACATTTTGCAAGCTAATCAACTTTTTTTTTAACATAGCAAATGTTATTCTAGCCACTGAGATTAATTACTTAGGTCATTTGATCATTAGTAAGGGTATTACTATGGATATTAACATGGTGAACTGATTACAGCCTAGCCTATACTGAAGTTATTTAAGGACTTGAGAAGTTCCCTTGGGCTAACAGGTTACTATAAGAGATTTGATAATGGTTAAAGAGTGGTTGCCTAACCCTTAACCATCTTTTTGAAGAAAAATGCTTAATGCTAGAATAAGCAAGCTAACTAAATCTTTATCTAGCTAAAGCATGCCATAATCATTGCTCTAGTATTAGCTTTACTAGATTTCTAAGCAGAATTCATAATGAAGATTGATGCTTCATGTACTAAGATAAGTGTTGTGTTCACACAAAGGGGTAGACCTGTGGCATTCTTTAGCAAGGTTTTCTCTCTAATACATCAAGCCTTATCCATCTATGAAAATAAAATGATGTTTGTTTTGCTGGCAATGAAAAAGTAGAGCTTTTACCTAATTGGCAAGTGCTTTATCATTAAAACTAATCATCAGAGTTTAAAGTTCCTCCAAAATCAATAAACCACTACACTTGTCAAACAACTTTAGGTGAAAAAAATGATAAGCTATGACTATGAGGTGGCTTGTAGAAGTGGTGCTAGTAACATAGTGGTAGATATCTTATTTAGGTCACTATAGTTTTCTAGTAGTCAGCTTATGTCACTCACCAGTGAGCACAGACTTAATGTAAAGATTATAGATTCTTGGTACTAGAATCTTCAGTTGCAAATATTTATCCCTGGGCTCTAATTACCTTTTTCCTCGTAAGGCTCTTTTTCAAAATACTCTTGGCAACATAGTTAGCTACGTCGAAGAGGGAAAATAGTTATGGGCAATATGACTAGCCTTAAACTTGAGTTGATGATCTATTTTCATTATTGACTTACAAATGGTCATTCAAAAGCCCATGTCGCCATCAACCAACTCTCCAACATGTTTTATTTGCATGGTATAATAAATGATGTTAAGTAGTTAGTGAAAGAATACCACATTGGCCAATAATTCAAATATGATAGTGTTGCAAGCTTGAGTTTTCTACAGCCATTACCCATCCCAAACAAGTTTAGGTTGATATCACTATGGACTTCATACTTCCTAAGTTTACTAGTTAGATGTGATATTAATAGTTGTTGATAGACTTTCAAGGAGTGCAAACTTCTTAGCATTGGCTTACCCCTTTGTACAGGTATTCTTTAATCAGATTTTCAAGTTACATGGTATCCCTAATTGTATTGTCTTAAAGTGAAATATGATTTCATGAGTCTCTTTTGGCAAGAATTATTTCAAATTTGGCACCTCTTTAAAGTTCTCAATTGCATACCAACCCCACATTGATGGATAAATTAAGGTTATGAATCGATGCATTGACACTTCATGAATAAAGCAAGTGGTTGGCCTTTATAGAGTGGTGGTATAACACTTCTTACCACTTTACTATTTACATAACACCTTATAAAGCTTGTTAAGCACCACCTGTTCATTTATCTTACTTAGTAAGTGACTTCATGGTGGCCATCATTAACTGAAGCATAAAGGCAAGGGAAACTACCATCAAAATGCAAAATTTTAGCTATAAAAAGCTCAGAATTGAATAAAGGTCATGGGTAATGAAAAGAGATCCTAGTGAGAATTTGCTATCGGTGACTTGGTTTATCCTAAATTATAGCCATATAGAGTCAGTATTCATAATTGCATGAAGTTGGTCGCAGGTTACTATAAACCCTTCAAGATTGATAAGCTAATTGGCTAGG
Organism: Adansonia madagascariensis; assembly: GCA_038381835.1. Taxonomy (NCBI): domain Eukaryota; kingdom Viridiplantae; phylum Streptophyta; class Magnoliopsida; order Malvales; family Malvaceae; genus Adansonia; species Adansonia madagascariensis. The sequence continues at coordinate 7,143,515 of JBBYHL010000005.1, forward strand.
TAGCATACACTCTCTAGTTACTATTTAGCTTGAAAATGCATCCTATTTTCAATGTCTTATGACTAAAAAAAAAAACATGTGGAGCAACATCCTATGTAATCTCAACTTCCTATATTGAGTCGTAATGACACCATTGCTAGGGAACCCAACAAGATACTATTGGAATTCAAATCATGCTGAATCAACTTAAAATAAAATAATTTAATACAAGTTAAATTAATTATGCACCATAAATAAATTAAATTAACATGAAGAATTTTACTAAAGGATCAACTTGTGAGTTTTAATCTATGTACCTATCAAGAACAATGACAAATGAAATCATAACTTTAACCGGGAGATTGACAAAGTCCTTTGTTAAATTTGAACTCTGCTTATTCTTGCACACCAAGCCTTGTTGTCATAAATCAAAACTATCCAATTTTTTGACCTCTAATGATGAACCACACGAGTGATTCGGGAAACCTTCACAAGGTAAAGATTATGTTTTCACTAGGAACTATGCTAGTGGCTTAGGTTTCATAAACATTTCCTTGAATGAATACCTTTATCATGTTAAAGACTGAGAGGAAGAAAACAATTTTCTTCTCTAAGTTTAATAGATGGCTAAACCTAATGTTTTTCAACAAAAGGCATCATCCAATTACTAAGGGACGACAAAATCAGATTAAATACTTCAGGTTAAGCATATATTATATTTGATATAATTGAACTTAGACCCATGGACTTATTACATTATTCAATTAATTCTTTAAGATATTAATATCTCTATACTTTAATCTAATCCCTTTTTAATTCAATAGAATCAACTTTATATGTGAGACTTATTAGACCCTTAACATGTTAGAGATAAATATAAATTAATTCAGTAATGAATATTTATGTTTATTGACCATGAGTAGCATCTAGTAATGTATAATGGCCAACCAAATGCTAGGGGAGTCCATTGGTTCTGATAAGCCTTTCAATGTATAATATATCAGTGTAATTGATCCTTTTATCATATATTTCAAAAAAAGGTAAGAAATGGTGTAGTGTCTACTCTTAATGCAATCCATATTAGTCTTGCAACCCCTATGTGTTAACCCCATAATCAGTATTGGCTATGGACTTTTAAGTCAACACAAGCCAAGAACAAATGAGATATGTCCGATCATATCACTTAGGGTGATGAATCCTCTCTAGACCATTTATCTATCTTTAGTATGCTTCATGTTATACCCAAAACCACCCTACCTTTGATATTCATTTTTGTGAACCCATTTGTGGTGATATCTAAGTATGATAATCCACATACAAGGTGACTTGGTGTCACAAGTTTAAGGATTATTTACACTACTAATACATGAGAGTATTTCTATAAACACTTGAGTGAAATACTAAATGGAACTCTCATAGCGAGTTATGTTCAGTGAACCTGTTACCATAACAAGCAGGCGTATGTTATCCCTAAGTATAATTATCCTTAAGCACACTTAAATCGCATACATCATATGCATGGAGGCTTAACATATGATAGTCTTTGTGCATTGTCAATGTTTGTCTTGATAATATAATACCAAGGATGACTTAAAAACATGACTTTGATGCGTAAAAATCTTATAATTATAATTGCTTCCAATTATTTTGCAAGGCTAATATGTTTTATATGCTTTATCTTAAGTTGTTAATAACAATTATAATCAAGTTTATGGATAAATAATTAACTCATTTACATTATATGAAATATAATGTATATTGCATGGATTGACTAAAGCTAGTGTGTTATAAGCATATCCGATTGGCTTGTAGGGCTTACAGTAATAGATACTTGAAAGATGAATGGTGAAAATGAGGTAGTTACAGAGGTCTTTGTCCACTAGTCAAACTCTTTCATTGAAGATGCTTCATGGAAGGTTCTACACACTTTACTTCATAAACACTCTTCCTAAAATTTTTGAGGACAATAATCCTTTTCTCTAAGAGGTATTTGATGCATTGAAGTAGTCTTTGAGGATTTTTAAATAACAGTTAGATCAGTTACACTATTATGATGTGATTGGCTTTCTATGTATTAGGTCAACCAATAAGGAATTAGTTTGAAGAGCTAGGCCTTGCCTAGAGTAAGCCTAACGTTTGTCATAACCAGTGGCAATCATATTATCTTTTGCTTCCATGTGTTTGCCAATAAGGAATTAGTTTGAAGAGCTAGGCCTTACCTAGAGTAAGCCTAACATTTATCATAACCAGTGGCAATCATATTATTTTTTGCTTCCATGTGTTTGTTGATAGTGTGAATCTGTGTTTTTAGGGTGCTAGCTCAATTAACAAGCTTACCTATAAACTAAGCTTGATGAAAATAGAATGGGATATGGAGAATTATAATCTTAATACTCTCCTCCATCCTTCTATTTTATGAAATCTTTCTTTTTTTAAAAAAAAACTATGTTTGGTATGAGGGATGGTTATGTTATTTCCCCTTATTTTGCCATGAACAATAATTCATTTATTTGCTTTATGGATTTGGCTATTACTTGTAACAGTTATTACACATTATTACCCATCTTCTTGTAATAGCTTTATTAACTTATACCTAAGAATAGCTATTACTCCTCTATTCATCACTTTATAGAATATGATCATTATTTTTTAGATCAAATTTACCTTTACATATTTTTGAAAATTCCAAGCATATCTGACTGTTAAGAGTGAAAATATTATTAAAAATATTATTTTTAAAAATATTTAAAATATTAAATATAATGATAATAATTAGTATTGTAGACACCTCATTTTGTCAGGCCTATTTTTACCATCCTAAGACTCAATTGAAGCATGAAAAAAATCAAAGGATAAAAATAAAAACTAGGGGGTAACTACCAGGTGCTGTGTCGCTAGGCACTATTAGGTGACATGATGCCAAGTGAATTTTTTTTAAGAAGGTCTAAAATGCCTATTGGTCGTATTAAAGAAAAATGTAAAATGAGGCATCAAAGGCCATTTTTCACGGTGTCATTGAAGTCATGCAAATGAGTATACGGATCAACTTTCCACTGTTTATGACCAAGTTAAGGTAAATTGGGAAGCCCAGGTATGTGTAAGTTATATTGGCGCATAAGTATTGATACGAGGCCTTTACATTGCCAAAAACTAGAATTTGACATGTAGTATCAATACAAAAGGTTTTGGTATTAATACCTAGATGTTTGTATCGATACAAACCTTGGCAGTAGCTAAAGTTGTGATTTTTGGCAAAATGTATCGATACACAAGCATGAGTATACAAATCCATGAAGTATCAATACAAGCCTCTAAGTCTTGAGACTGGAATAATTTTTTGCTCTTAGTATCGATACATACCTCATTGTATCAATGCCCATGGGTAAAAATTGCCTTGTGTATCAATACAACATGTTTTGTATCGATACACCACATCATTTTGCCCAGTTTAAATCATTTTTTAGCCTTTAAAAATCTGATTCAAACATGTTTTTTGCACCAATAAACTGTCATAAAATATTGCAAACCTCGACTTTGGGCCTATGATCGAATTTAAACCTATTTTGAGAGCCCAAATATCCAATGACGACTGTCAATTTCATAAAATATATGGTGGTAAGAAGGCATGTCAGCTATATCTTCAGTTACAAGCTGTTAAAGCCTTTCTGCCCCCTTTCTCAGCATGGTAAACCAATAGAAAGGAAACCATCTGAGAATGGTAGCTGGAGATGTCCGCTAATATAGCAATGAAAGATAAAATATGCCCTTGCTTTGTCTCATAAAAGCATTGGCTAAGCATTGAATTTAAAAGGGGGAGGGGAAAAGAAGAGATACTTCCGCCATTCCCAAAGAGCTTGTCAGCAATATAAAAAAATCTAGCTATTCCCAAGAATTCCTCAGTAATCTCTAGCCCCAAAACTCTCCCTAAAACACTATTCCATTACCTTTAACCCTTAACCTTCTTACATTCCCGTAGTTCCCCTAAACCACCACTAGAAAACCTTCAAAAACTCAATCTTTCACACATTTTCACCCTAAAAACACCCCAACATCAACCTCATTACCAAAACGCTTCTTTCTTTCATCCTTTTCTTGCTAAATAATAGCAAAAAGAGGGAAAGAACTAAGCTTAAAGTCACTACTTTAGGAAGGAAGAAAATTTTAAGCTTTTTGGTATATTTCTACTATATTCCATACATTTTCTATTTTTATCATCTACACCATTCTAGTGAGCCCTTTATACTGCCATGACCATCATAAGACTCTCATGCTTTGATGTTGCCTTAGTTGTGGTAGTTTTAGGATCTTGATGTTCTTGTGATGCCTTGATATTTCTTGGTAGACCAAATTTTTACTCTTTCATTATGTCATCAAAATGGTCTCTTATTTATGCATTCTCTGACATATTTCATCCATTTTCACATGCTTAACACACGCTTAAATGTTCACCTTAACATGTCTTATGTATGTTCATGTATTTTCTTGTGTTTTAAGGAGTCTCATGGCATAAAAATGTTGTCTTGACAACTCTAGCCTGCATTCCTTTATTTGAATATGTTCATATCATTTCCATAAACCTTATTTGTCATCTTCTTACATTTTTGTCACCTATTTCCATGTCAAAATGTCATCTTTGCATGTTTGCATGTTTAGTCCAGGTGCATCTTTGTGTGTGTTGTATTTTTTTTAATGACATCTCTGTCAAAATGCTTGCCTATTTCGTAAAATCCTAATTTTCAAAAGAATCCCCAAGTTAAGTTCATGCTACCTCCAATAGATGAAGAATACCATGGATTTAATGTTTTCATAAAATTGGTCTTCCAATCTTGAGGGCAAATCAAATATTTCAACTTTGGATTCATGGTAAGATAAGTTTAAAGATGTTGTTTTTCCAAGCAAAATGACCCCTTTTAGTTGAAAAATATACTAAGCCTTGATCTTAAGTTTAATACCTTTATGATGGCATGGTCAATGGGTTGTTTCATCATCCCAAACTATTTCAAGATTGTGGAATGAACTTGTAATGCTCGTATCATTCTTCCTCTATGTTGTGGATGTTCAAACGTCCATAACTCAAGTTTAACCCTTAAGAAACTCGAAAAATCAAATAATCCCCTATCTTTGCTCCGGTAACATTGTAATTTGAATTCAAAAAATTATTTTTAACCTATAAAGGATTTTCATAGAATTTTTTTTATATTTTTCCCTTAAAGTTTGTCAAAATACCTTTCCAACGATATCTTGTTCGCCCTTAGATCATCCCAGATGAGGGAATTATGATTTTCCAAACCTTTATTCTATGGAACCTCTAGAACCAGTGTACAATATTGTGTTTGGGCCATTTGGGCCCATCAAATGATTTTTTCTTAAATTTTTAAATATTTTTCCTAAAAACTTCACAAAATAACCTTTTCGAAAAGATATTGTTCACGATCTAATGATTTCGGGTAAGCCTGGAATGATTTTTGAAATTCCATCACGCATTTTTCCTTGTACATGCTGCTAGTGTCAAGACAGACCTAACTTCAAAAATTAATTCTGCCTAGAAAGTGATTTTCTAGGATTTTTGGATTAGTTTTACATTAAATCTTATCGGGTCTTCTTTCCAATGGTACCTCATTCACCCTCTAATGCCTTCAGATGAACTCGAAATAAATTCGTGAAAAGAAAGGACACAATGTTGTCCTATATTTTAACATAATTTTTGAAATGCCTTTTTAGAGATATTCGACTGTCTCGAAATACATTTGATTGGTTCCCCTACAACAGAAGCCCTTTAGACTCGGATTAAGGCTTAAGACAAAAATATGTCTTGTACAAATCTTTGGTTTCATATTTTCAAAATCTTTAACAAAAAGAACCTTTTCTTTTAAAACATAAAAAATGTTCGTCCTGGGGGATACTCCAACCCTACTACTCTAAGGGATACTCCAACCCCGTTCTTCATAAAAAACCTTAAATTTTCTCTTTATTCCTAAATATTTTCATAATTTTATCTTTAGGGATACCCTAACCCTAGTTCTCTGAGGGGATCCTCCAGCCCCACTTTTACCTAAAAAATTTAAATTTTTTCTCTTTTTTCGATGTCGCAAATTGTTTTGATTAAATTTTTTGTCCTATAAATTACCATTGAATCCAAACCCATCTCTAAATTGTCATCCCGATTATTTTTCAATCATCGAAGACAATTATGAGACATATTTCGATCGTCCCTCATTTTTATGCTCTTTTGTTTGTGATTGTTTGTTATGATATTATTATGTTTGTTGTCATCTTACTAACACGTTTCCTTGTTATAGTGATTATCGTGCATTTATATTTAACATTTGTTTTCCAATAAAATTTACAAGACAATGTTCCGTGTTAGTATCTCTCTAGTGCCTAATACGGAATATACAAATTTTCAAAATCCAATCCGGACATAATTTAAAAAAATATCCCTATGTTCCTCACACCTCCGAGGTGCAAAGGTGATCTAATTTTCTTTAAAAAAATCGGATCTACAATTTACAAAACCTTATGCATTAAAGAGGATTATTTCTAAATAATGACCAAATGGAACCGATTAAGCCTAAACTGAAGCAAGACATATTAGTAGGTATCGATTTCGAGCATCGTGGGGCTACTAATCCTTCCCCATGTGTAACCAACTCTCGAGCCCAACCAACGAATCTTTGGACTTTTTAGACCTTGAGATCAATGATTCAAGTTTCATAACTCAGAATATTGTTTCCAATAGGCATCTGATCCTACCTAGCCTGAAATGATCGGTGTTGACTCCAAGTTTACGGCCACTTTGTGTTGACCATCTGAGACTAGTTGGATGAGCGATTTGCACGATGGTCTCTCCCTTTATACTACTATGCCTAATTCAAATCCATATCATGGGATAATTCAAAGGCTTGACCATAACCAACCATCATATATTTTTAAGTCGAGCGCACTAAGCCCTTCAAATTGTTTGAAGTTTTAAAGGCATGGCACGTGGCAACAAGTATTTGAAATATTGAATACTATTAAAATATTCATATTTTCAAGTATACTATTAAAAACTATTTTAATATTTATTAAATCATATTATTAAATATTCTATATATTATTAAAAATAATTTTTAATATTTTATTAAATATTATTACTAAATATCGTATATACTTTAAATATAAAATTTTTTAAATAAAATTATATGTAATTTTTCATATAAAATACATTTGATATTTTTATATACTTATATCAAAAAATCTTTAAACATTATTATTTTAATTTTAATATTTTATAATTTAATATTAAATTCATTATACTTAATGTGTTTCTAAACATATTTATAATGGTGTACTAGGTATCATACCCATGCATTGCATGAATTGGTAATGCATCAAATCGTATTATTGTCAATAAAACATCTTATGTTTAAAATTAAAGAAATATAAATAATGTAATAATATATATATATATATATTCCTTTGAAGAAAGGAATCATATATATATATATATATATATGCCAAAAGGCTATAATTTAATAATGTGTTACACTTTGGCTAGAACTCTATTTAAAATTTGAAAATAAAAATAATTCAGTGTAAAAAAAATGGAAACTCATTTAAAGTTTTGCATTTTGTTTAATACATTTCAAGTGATCTTCTTCCATAGTAATGTAAGCATCCATAACATATTACTCAAATAATCATCCTGTAGAGATAAGTGTCTTGGTTTCATATCTTTGTTATTGAATTATGTAGTTATAATTCTCTCTCATAGTCAATTTAGCTCTTTTCATCTTTTTTCTTCTCATTTTTTAATAGTAAGAAATATAATACTAATCACTTGATGTCATTCTTTTGTTGGAAAACATCTTATCCACCACAAATTAGACTTTCTGAATTGTTACTTTGGGAGTGTATGTTGGTGGAGCAAAAGTTAAAATGTTTGATTATATATAGTATTCAAGGAGAACTCTTTTATTGTAGAGTATTTATTATTCATGAATATAAGAGAAGAGATGTATAAATTTAGTTTAACAAATTAATTTGATTTATGTATTGTATGGAGAGAGGAGATGTATACATGTATACATTTAATTTAATAAGTTAATTTGATTTATGTATGAAGAGAGGAGATGAATACATTTAATAAATTATTTTGGTTCATGTAAGGAAGAGAGATGAACACATTTAATAAATTATTTTAATAATTATCACAATATTTAAATATCATAATTATGACAATACTAGAATCATGGGATGAAATTTGAATTATTTTAAAATGTTATTCATGACATTTATTAGTTTAAGTTAATTTTACTATATAAACTGATAAGTAAGATATTCATTAAATAAGATTAATTTTTATAAATAATATTATTATTCAACTAGAAGATAAAAGAGTCATTTTATATTTACTCATTATGTATTATTTAACATTATTTTAACTAACCAAATAATATAATAATACTACGAATACACCCCATGATGCGGGACCAATTTTTAATATTTTAAATAGAGATTTTCAATTAATATTTGATTTTTAATTAAAAGATAAAAATAAATAAATGAAACACATGTTATTGCATTAATGTTACTTGTAGAGATTTTATATTTTACTATTAGTGTATAGGATAATTATTCTGTCCACTTTAGCATTGTCTCATAAATTTTCAATGTAATTGAAATATATAGATATTATGAAAAAGTTTAACCAATGTTTATAAACAATCGTTAAGGTTTTCAAAATGAAAGAAAATATATAATTATTACATTATTTTTTTAAATTTTATAAAAATAATTTTCTAAAAAAAATCTTGAGTGGTTTAAAGGTGCCTATTAACATGTAAAGACAGTAAAGTAGATGTAAATTATGTTTTCTAAGAATTTGCAAAAAAATATTACTTTTTTTTTAATAAATCAACATTGTACTCATAATATGTTTAAGTACGAAAAAAAACATATGGGACACTTTAAAACCAATAACAATTTCATGATTTTTTAATATAATTTTTTATTTGACCGATAAAAAATTGCTTTTTGAAAAAATTGAACAAAGAATAGTAGAAAAAAAAAATATTTTGTAGTAATCAAGTTATAGTCATCCTATTTTTAGTCAATTATATATGAGATATAAAATTCTAAAATTTTATATATGAGATATATATATATATATATATATATATATTCTTGGTATGTTTTCTTACCTTGTTTATTGTTAAAGAACGTCTTACATTATTCAATTTTAAATATTTAAAAAAGATAAAAATAGTATAACATTTTAAAGCTAAAACTGGGAAATAAAACGAGACATTTTTATTATTTTGAAATTTTAAAATTAAAAAATTAAAGAATAATAATAACTTAAATTTTATTATTTAAAAAAATAATATTTTAAGATATTTTTTATTGATAAGTATTTCTTATTAGCAATATTATTATAATATTATGTAATTTTAATATTTTTCATTAAATTTTTACCTAGCCTTTTAGTTTTTTGGGCATGCCATGATACGAGACAAAGCCATTTTATTATTTGTTTCAAAAAGATATTCAAATAAAAAAGTACCATAGTTTTTTTTGGTTCTTCCAACGTTATAGGAATAAATTAAATGCATTCTCCATGATGTAATCCTCGTAAAATCTCCTGCCACTTCCATCATCATAGTTGGATATTCGATCACAGAAAATGGAAATGCATGTCCAAGTTTCGCATAGGACATCCCTCAGTTCCATCCAATCAATTTCCCTCTCCTATATGTATCACAATTTTGAATCCATGAACACTAATTGCATGATAAAAAAAAAAAATTGTCGAAATGATATCAACATGAATGTATTAGAAAAATAGATAGAAAATGTTGGGACCAAAATCCATTTATTTTGCAAATGTTTAAAAATTACCCGCCAATGATATATAAATGAATGGATTTCTAAGATTTTCTACTACAATTACATGCAAAAACTGCTGTACAATCTTGTAACTTTAGAACCAACTAAACCTACAACAATCAATGCACTTGAATCATACAAAAAAAAAAAACAGACTTTGGCTTCAATCTAAATCGCAGTCATAACCCTAATTTAAGCAAATAGCCTGCAAATAGTCCTTTTTTCTTTTTTTTGGTTTAAGAAAAATATTTGAAGAAATATGAATTTTGAGAGGATAAACTTGGAGACAAAGTACTTAGTTATTTAGCCAAATGGATCTTTATAAACAATATTTCAATAAAAGTTTGGTACAATATCAAAGACTCCAAAAATTAATTGAAAAGTTATAGAATAATAAACAGAAATTAATTCTTAGGCAATAATAAACTAAGAGACATTTTCCACAACTGGAAATTCATAGATTGACTTCAACCAATCTTCAACTTTGAGTCGGTTACTACCTAGATTATAAAGTCTAGAAACAGTCACAAAAAATAAACTTAAAGCAAAGCAAACTAATTTATATATATAAAAAGGGCAATTCGAACCATTTTTAAATCAATCATTACCTATTGTTCATATTCACCAAAACTACATTAGCCGGCGGAAAGAAAAGCAAACATCAATGGAATCAATTCAAAAGAAGATCAAGATTTCAGTTCTAGTGGAATCAACTCAAAAGTCAAAACACCAATTACAATACTAATCATTGTTTATAATTCCAAAAGGAAAAAGGTCTAAATCCATTTCTAAAAAACTAACCATAGAGAAACACACAAATTTCGATGGAAATACTGTTTATCTTGAAACCATAAAATATTCCTTTGGTGTGGCAAAACTCCTACTAACCTCATCACTATCAAAACAGAGAGTTGCGGTTGAGCAATGAGGAAGGAGACAATCATCATGCCTGCAAACTTGATTCTTAAATTTTTTTTGTGGGGGGGGGGGGGGGGGGAATAGATCAGATGCACAGCAAAATTAAAAAAAAAAATTAATTCAATCGTATTAAATTGTGCTTTTATATAATAAAACTACTATAATCAATTACCTAAGTTACAGGTTTGAAAATACCGTCAAATAATTCTTAAATCCGTTTGAAAGCTTCAACTAACTAATCTTTTTTACTATTCTTTTTTAATTTTAATTAAAATTAATTATTTTACCAACCTCCATAAAACCCAAATGTGGCGTCAACTCTAATATGAATGCCCACCAAATTTCAACCCAGCCCTAGTTTACTTAGATAATTTTTGGCCTAATTTGTTTTTTGGAGTTTGGCTCGTTTAATCTAAATACTAATTAATTCTAAATTAATTGTTAATTTTATTTAATCAAATAATTTTTCATAACTCTAATTATAATTCGAAATAAAATCATAGCAATTTTATTCAAACAGAATAATTATGTAATAATCATGAAAATAAAATTAACTGTAATGAAAAATTAATTTAATCACAAATTAAAAATAAATAAATAAATAATAATTTTTCTTAATTTATTTAGAATATTATACATATTTAATTTATAAATAATTACTTAAAAAAGACTTTGTAGATATCAAATTAATTATGTAAATAATTAATTTTCTCATATCTATTTAACTTAAATTAATTCTCATATTTATCGAAGGATAAATATAATTAATTTAAATTGCTAATTCTTGTCTAAATAAATATTTAATTCAAATTAAATATATATTCTAAATAAATAACACCAAAAATAATTTTCATTTATTAACTAAAGAAAACGCCTACACCATATTGGGAATCTTCCAACTATGGATATTTCGATCAATAACCAATCAGTTAAGGAATTTTGTTGAGCTAGTGGAGGGACCAATTGATCATATATAATTAGGCTCCAATAATCTATTTATTAATTATTTTATCCCAAATAATTAATCACATAATTATTAATCTCAGAGTCATACCACTAAAGACCTGAGTCTATACTCCTAGTTATATACCGTAATACATAAGCTTTATAAATAGTCTTTTAGTCCAATGACCTTGTATCACAACATGGCTTGGATATGAATACTAAACAATCGCACTAAAAAGGCGAGTGTATCCCTCGTTCCTATATATATATATATATTTATATATCATTATTTTCTCATTTTTAGAGGCCATATCATTATGTTTTTTCTTACTTTTGGGGAGCAAGTCATCATTGCTCACTTGACTTAATCTTAAATAGCTATTATAAATTAACCATTTATCTTGGAGTTGCCACTAATCTATTTTGGCTAAGTGAAACTAGTCACCTATCTGAGTTCATATTTCGAAGGTTATGAAACCCTTAAAAATAAACTTCGAGGTCTGTGATAATACCAAAGATTGTGTAAAAGGGTTTAGGAGTTGGTTACAATCATGAGTAAAGATCGATCTCCTTCATGATGCCTGGTAAACTGTTCCTTAATAATTAGGTGTTAACTTAAAATTTAATTTTTATTTGATTTCGATATCTAATATTCAATTATAATTTCTATATATCAAAATAAAATTTATAAAACAAATTTATTACTCAAGATGAGAAAATCTAGCTTTCAATATTTTTGAAAATAGAAATATCTTCGCACCTCACCAGAGGATTAGAGGAACAGGAAAGGTTTTGTCACTATCTTTCGCACCTTACTGGATAGTCAGAGGAGTATGAAGGGTTTTAAAAATCAAAATATCTTTCACATCCCACCAGAGGGCCATAGGAATATGAAAGGTTTTATTTTTATAAAATTCAAAAAATCCTGATTTTCTCATTTTTAAAGGGATATCTTTTATTAAAATAATCTGTGAATCCCTTTTATATGCTGGGAAAAATTTCATATACTAGTTTAATTCGAAGATATTTCCTTAATTTTAAAACTTCTAGTTTCATAAGAAATAATAAAAATTGGCCCCAAGACCCTACTTGGTTAATGAGACCAAAAAGTCCCTTAAAGTACAC
>JBBYHL010000005.1:7202958-7216190 GCA_038381835.1 Adansonia madagascariensis
AGTATCAAATTTATACTATAATTTATTTATGATATATGATATAATCGATTATCATACTATACTATATTAATTTACTACATTACAATATATACTAATTAAAGTTAAACAAAATATCTTAATATTTAATTATAGACGTAAATTCCATAATATAAAGTCAAAATAAAATCTAGATTGGAGCAAAAGAGGAAAAAAAGGAAAAGCAGGTCACCCAATTAATTTTTACATACAAAGTATTCTTTTAGATGAGGACACATAATATTCCCAAACTTCTTATCTCCATAAACGGCGCCTTGGAATTCTTGATAGAAGAAAATCATGCATTAAAAAGGAAAAGGTAATTACATGCAAAATAAATAAGTAAAAGGAATATATTGTCTATTTTTAATTACTTTATGGTTTGGGAATAGTATACTCATGTGATGTGCCTAATATTGTCTTTTATATCTTCCATCACAAAAGAAAAAGCCATCATATTCAAAGAGATGGTTCAGCCGACCAATCAACCATTGAATCGATATTGGGTAAAAACCCAAACAAACAAAAGTTATAAAAAAAAAAAAAAAAAAGAAAAAGAGTTGGAACAAACTTGCAAACAAATGAAACAATAACATGTGAAACGGAGACTAAAATCTATTAGAATTACAAAAATGCATACCCATAAAGAATTAACAAATGAACAAATCATTCCATTTAAAATCAAATAAAATAAAAAATAAACCTCAAAAATAATCACAAAAAAAAAAATGAAACTCAAAAAGGAATAAAGGAATGCAACAATTTTAGGAAAAATTGAGGAAAAAAATACTAGAAACTTTATAAGGAAAAACAAAAGGATTAATATACAAATTAGTCTTTAAATTATATCCCATTTTACGAATTAGTATCTAAAAAAATTTATGGTTTGATGTCTAGACTTAAATATTAATTCCATCATCCGCGTTAGTCGACTACGTAACGGTTTGCAAATGTGTATTTTTTTCCCAATAAAAATGCAACATGTGGCATATTTTATATGTTAACCAACCAAAAATTCCACATCATATTTGTTAAATCCACATGTAAAAAAGATGAATATATCTTAAAAAACAAATGGTCAAGAAATATCAGATGAGGTTTACTATTAGATTCTTCATCCGAAGTAACATCAAGATGCTCAAGTTCATTGAATGATGAGATATTCAAGCAACCTAATAGTTCCAAAAACATTGTAATTTATTCATATGTTTCTTAATATTTTTTACTTGACGAGAATGTTAGTCCAAAAATTGAAAATATTTCTTATTTCTCTTTAACCAAAGATGAAAAGTAAACATTTTTTTTCCGTAACCAAAAAAGATTTATTTGATATTCTACTTATATTCTCTTCTCTAACACCACTGATAGTATGAATGGCTGGATCTAGCCAGTTCAAATTGTTGTCGGATTTTCTTTTATTGAATCAGTTCCTTTACTTTATTTCCGGGTTCTGAGTTACAAAACAAATGGGATTCATCTCTTCATTAACATCCTAGTTGACGACCAAACTGGGTTTTTTACCGATTCTATGGCCTCGAAAATGAGTAGCACAATGGCCAGAAGGAATACGAAAAGCGTCCAGTATTTGGCAAACCAACGGATGAGTCGTTGAATCAACTCAATTCTAACTCGATTGTGGCCATGTTTCTTTCATTTCCTTCGGACTCAAACTCTCATTTAGCCAAGTTCATCGGCTTCGTCATCTGAGATTTGAGATTGAGACGTTATTTTTAAAAGATTGAAAAGGACATTGATGAGGAATAGGGATTACAAAAATTGAGGATATCTGAATCGAAAGAACAAAATGGAAATTGATGTGTATAGTCAAGATTCAAAATTGGAGTTTTGGGGGATCTAGGGCTTGAATGTCGAAACTATTGGCGTTAAAGTCTAGAAGAAACTGATTTTATTTCATTTTCTTTATTAATGTTTTATTTTTTACACGTGTCACATTTTAGTTGGGAAAAAATATATATAAGCGTGGTTTTGTGAGGTGAACTTAACCTGCATAACAGAACTAAAATTTAAGTGCATAATCATAAATTTCTTTTGGGTATTAAATAGTTAAAAAAAAGCATACTTTGGGGTGGCTAATTTGTATATTATGTTAAACAAAACAAAAATTTAAATGCCAGTCAAACTCACAAAATCAACCAAAAGAAAAAACTTATGAAGCACAAGCGCCAAAAGAGAAGAAACAAAAGTAGTAGAAACAAAGAGAAGGAAAAAAATGCAAAGTTAGTAGACTTGTTAATTGAAATCTGAACTAAAATCCGATCAATTTAGTTGAACCCGACTTAACCATAATTTGATCAAAAAAGTCAAAAACTCAAAACAAACCACTCGAATTGAAAATTATTAGAACCCAAAATGATCTGAATCTAGAATGACATGAACTTGAAATGATTTAAATCCGAAATAGCCAAAACTCAAAATAACTCAAACCTGAAATGATCCAAAACTAAATTTACTAGAACAATTAACCCAGATCGACCAAACCCAATAACTTAACGGGGTATTTGATTCAGAGAATATTTTATTACCTTTGGTAATAAGATTTCCCTTGCAAGATTATGAAAATACATTCCTAATAATATATTATAGTTGTGTTTGGTTTAGTAGGGCCTAATATAAAATTTGTTTAGTTGATAGGATATAAAATTTTTAATTTGCATCTTTTACTAAATTACCCTCTATAAGCAAAAATGATAAATTTTCGCAAGTTACCCATATTTATTAACTTATTAAACCTATATAATATACTTTTATACATAATGCAAAAAGAAAACTACAATATATTAAAGATGAAACACTTTTTAAGTACTAACAAAAAGAAAACTAATATTTAAATCTCAAAATAATACTACAATCAAAGAATTAATTATACATAAGTTGTTTAAATTGCAAGAAAATAAAATCATTTGCCAATATACAAAATAAGCTAAGTTACACAAACTCCAATAAAAAATCCCATAATCAATCCTTTATTATAATTAAAAGAATGAGATGCATGATTTCTACCACTCATATCATTTAAACTTGTTTGACATGTTCTTTGCGTTGTTCTATTACATTTAAGTTTCAATACTCCAAAAATGAAGTTTCTGCATCTCTTTGATTCTTACATATCTTGTGATGGGCACTCTAATAGCCCAAGACTTGTGCTTTAGCTTTATCCCAAGTATTATAAATTCTTGATCTATGCTCATCGAAAAAACATAATACTTTCCAATCATTAAAAAAAAAAAAGAACCTAGAAATGTAAAATATCTATCAACATAATTGGCAAACATAAGACAAGCCTATTCGACGATGTTTCAACATAATAAGCTAATCACTCAAAAAAGATTGAACCATAAATATCACAATCTAGAAACATCATTTTCGAGATGTGCCAATCAATAAAGGTTTAATTAAAAATAACTTTTTTATGATAAATTTGGACCGCATTACACTGTATATAAGGACACTACTAAACAGTAATGGTATTATATATTTGTTTCTCGTGAAAAAATCTATCTACTAACATCAAAGAAATGGAAAATTCCAATTGTGGAACATAATTATATATTTAGTCATAGTTTACAACAAATAAAGTACTAAACTACGTTGTTTCTATAATATGCTAGGTCGTGGTTTTCAACTAATTATTTCTTATTGTTTGCCAAAATGGCAACATGTTCCCTTTCTTTGCTCTCAAATAATTTCATAAAAGGGTCAAAAACCATTATAAATTCAATATATTTGAAATTTTAATTAAAAAAATTAAAGCACTATGATTGTTTTGCAGTAGATAGTGTAAACTGTTAATTTTTTAATAAGAACAGCAACATATGATTTCAAGTTTCAACAATCTCTACATTACCTTGTTCCCATTAACAAAGGCATTTTTAGCAATAAACAAAATAAACAGGGAACTTCACCACATTTTCCAAAGTTCGTATGGAACCTCAAATTTGAAATTTTGTTATGCCTAGGGAAAAACTATATGGACTACCCTCACATTTGTAAATCCCAAAACCGCAAATAAAAAATAACAATCACAAAAAGAATCCCCAAATTCAAAATTTAAAAACCCAAAAACAACCTTCTATTCATAACACATGACCAAGGAAAACCTAAACTTTTAAATTACCTCCAAACTTGAACCCTAAACTTCAATTTGAAAATCCTAATAAACCATATTAATCGAACACTTAACATGTATTAAACCAATAAATGAATTTAAAATGCTATACCTGAAGGAAGTAGTGCTGATCTAGAGGTGGGAGAAGAGATTAGTCGATAGCTTCAGCAAAAACAAAAAGCTTGTAGAAAACCAAGTTGTCGAAGGCTTTTAAAACAAAAATGCTTGTTGTAAAGTTAAAATAGTTAAGAACATCACCTATGGAGGACAAAATGTCACCAATTTTACATTCCAAGCGGAATATTATGTAACCTAAAAAAAATGTGGTTATAACATTACCCCCTGTATTACCCAATTTTGGTACTTTAGGTAATAATACATTACCAAGCTAGGGGAAAGTTTTTGAAACAAACATGGTAATTTAATGATGAAATATTATATCAACCCCGTAATGAAATATTATGCCAACCAAATGCCTCGGAAGTAATAAACCTAACTAACCCAAAATCAGTAACCCAAGTGTTAAACCTGATTGACTTGAACCCGGAATAACCTAAATCTGGAATTACACGAACCCAATTAACCAGAATATTAAACTTCATTGACTCAAGCTCGAAATGATCCAAAACCTAAATGATCCTAACCCAAAATAATTCAAACTCGAAATGACCTAAAACCAAAGTGACCTAAACCAGAAGTGACCTAATCCGAAGTGACCTGAACTTAAATGACCCAAACCCGAAAATAACTCAAAATTTTAAAATTTAAAATAATCAACTCGAATTAACTCAACTTAAATCACCTAATTGACAAGTCTAATAGATAGCCATTGACATACCCTTTCAAATCATAGGGACAAATGAGAAACTGATATCAATAAGAGACATGTTCTGAAAACACCATTCCCATTTTTTTTCCTACCAAAGATTTAAATGATAGCCCATTTATCACCCAACCCAAACAAAATAATCAAACACAAAAAAGAGCCCAAAACACAGCCCCACCCAATGTCCATAACAGGTGTCAACTCCTTAACGCTATTCAGGACTCTTTTAATATAATAGAGTTTATAGATTTGAGCTTAATCTTTTTTTTTTTTTTTTAACAATCTTTAAAAGGCAATCTTTCCCCTATTGTTTGGTGAATTTAAAATTCTACTCCAAAACTAGATTTTAATACTCTCTGTCCCAATTTTTTTTCCATTTTACTTTCACTTAGTTTAAAGAATAAAGCTTTTTATTTTTAAAGAATTTTATATTGAAGTTTTAAATTTTTTTCTACAATTTGATGTACTTAGATATTTAATATCAAATTTTAAAAAAAAAATTAAAAAAAAAAACAGTTTTAAAATATATAAAAATAAGAGAACTACGTATTCAAAAGATTTAAGAGGATATAATTCTAGGATATTCAAATAAAATATGGACAAAGAAAACGAGACGGATGGAGATTTGTAATTCATTACATAATGAATAATAATATTCCATCCGTCGTTGTTCCCAATTTGCACTGGAAGCTACTCTGCTTCTTTAACAAATTGTTTGTTGGCTGAGGAAAAACAGCATGTTTATTTTGATACATGGAACATTAAGTTTAGGTACCATATTGCATTATTATTATTATTATTGTTATTATTATTATGAAGGCATAAAATTAAACAATTTGTGATAATTCAATCACCAAAGCAGTGATTAATTAACCCTAACTTTAATTTAGGCTTTACTAGGAAAAAAAAAACAAATTATATGTTTGATATAGATTTTTAGTGTCTGCATACATTTATGCAAAAAAATAAATAATTTTAATTTGTCTTGTATTGTAAGTTCTTCTAGGGGGCTACTTGTAATTTGTCTCAGGTCAAGGTCATTGATGGCCTAATTATATAAGTTTACATTTATTTTTTTTAAGTAATTTCATGTCAATGGCATTCCTTGACTTAATTTAGATATTTAATTAAAATCTTGAGGGATATTTGGTTGTAATGCAAAATTAAAATTATCAGTTTTAATCGTCATTTTATCTAATTTTAACAATCAGATGTTATATGACTGAAATAAATCAATGGGACATGTCATCCATAATCTTAATTATAAAAAGGAATATTAAGCTCAAATTTTCTATATCTATATTATAAAAAATATAATTATTTAAGATACATATACCTACATTATTAAAAATATAATAAGTTAAAGATATCGATATCTATACATAGATAAGATTAAAGCAATCCAGTCAAGATTTGTTTTAAGTGCGTCCAGATAAAATTAAATTAAATGTCTACAGTACACATTACATGAAAACTTGGACACCAAGCTTAGAAGGAATAAAAATAAAAAAATAAAAGAAAAATGAAAAAAAGTGTATCAAATACTAAAGCCCTACTTAACATGATACAAGCCGACGAGGGGCTTTAAAGAGTATCAATCACCATGAATTGCTGCAATTCGCAACCTAAACAATATTAATAAGTGTACCTAGTCGCTTGAACAAAACGGAGGGAGTAGCAAGCAAAGCCTAAGCAATGGCATATTTGATGGTCTCCACCTGTTTAGGTCGCCACATGGATTTCTGGACACACAACAACCCCTCCTTGTCCTTGGAGTATGTCAACCGGACTTCCCATTGCATAGACCTCAACATATTCTCGAGCTCGTTAATGGTCTCCACATTGTCTCGAACGATAAGCTTGCCTTCTGGCCTTAGTATTCGATCAACCTCTGCAACCACGGCCACTAAATTGCACCTATAAGCCCATAAAACCATTGCAACGTTAGGCTGAAGCACACAATAAATAGAATATTAAGAATACGATCCTAAACCTTATACAAAGCGTAAATGGAAATTCTTATATATTAAAAAAAAAAAAACACAACAATGGAACTATTACTCAAAGAACGAAAAATGAAAACAAAAAAAAAAAGACAATCCGACAAAAAAAAAATACAAAAACAATCAAGATCATAGCTGAATTGTGATAATTATTTGAATCTAAGAACTTTGCCAGGAATCATCAGCAAAAAATATAGGAGAAACATAGTAAAATCTATACTTCTACCTAGCGGAGGACAACATACAATACCCATCAAGGAAAGTGTAAAGAGTGGAGTCAGGAAAATACAAATATTGATACTAACCTCTTTTTAACCTTGGAGAATAGATGGTCAGCATGGAGAAGATCGTAAGACCTTGGATAGGTGCTAAACGATTCACACCAATCATGATACATACCGAATAGACCTC
The DNA here is from genome assembly GCA_038381835.1 of Adansonia madagascariensis. Taxonomy (NCBI): domain Eukaryota; kingdom Viridiplantae; phylum Streptophyta; class Magnoliopsida; order Malvales; family Malvaceae; genus Adansonia; species Adansonia madagascariensis. The sequence goes on from JBBYHL010000005.1 coordinate 7,210,340, forward strand.
TTTCATATATTATTGGCAGTGTATCTGGAGAGTCAATTGGGACTACATTCATGACCCATAAATTCAAATCTTTGAGTGCAGCAGCAAATCTGTGAGCACACCGCAGTTACAATCAAGGAAAAAGAAGATGGAAGCAATAAAAACCCAAAAAAAAAAAAAAGTTAACTGTCAAACCAAAAATCCTTCCTACTTCATGATTTTTTTTTTCATTGCTTACCCTCCATAAACAGCTCTCATGTCCATGACATTTCTGACAGATGACCAGCTTATTCCCATCCCATTTAGGTACGACTTGGTTACCACCCGTTTCCAGTGCTCATTGTCTGCAGCAAAATCCTCGGGCGCGGCTTTGCCATAAACTCCAACTTGGGAACTCAACAGCCAATAAGGTGTTTTTTCCAACCTTGCGGGCCATTGTTCAGGCCACTGAGACCCACGTTCTGATGCATCTATGGGCACTTTGTGCATACAAGCTTGCAGCGGCACATTCCTGTAAATAACAATTAAATCAAATTGCTGTTTGGATAGCTATATTGCAAGAAATCCATATTTACTCTAAAATAATGGTGAAAAGCGCATTCATACGGGCAGATGATACACTTCCTATTCTTACAAGTCAATCAGATGCTTCCTCGGTTAAATTTGAAGGAAAAGAAAGAAGAATATTCAATAGCTTACTCAAAGAGTGAAAGTTAGCATATTTCTAGCCATTCAATGGATATTTCTAGTGTAATCTTAAAAAAAAGGTGTTAATTTGTTTTTAGCCAGAATATATTTTTTACATCAGAGTCAAAGAAACAATACCAGGCTGCATTTGGATCATCAGCCTCGGGACACAGTGGAGGCTCTTGTTGTGACCTCTGCTCATAGCAGTCGTTAGAAGTAGGCTTCTTAAATGTTGCAACAGCCACCCCATTGACTTCATCCTTACTAGTTTTGTTTACAAGCTCCCAGCACATAGATTTTGTTAGTTCAATCATAGCTGCAGAAAATCCACAAATAAATTGAGCAGCTGTTTCACACAAAATCCAGAGAAGAGACAGTACAATGGAATTATATACCTTTCCAGATTTCAACATCATCAGGAATGTTCTGATAAACAGGGGTAGCAGACCACACAAAGAAACCACCAGGTCGCAGCATACGGTTCAGCTCCAAAAGGAGTTTACCACCTGCATAATGCTAAGAACAGTGATCATCCAAGCACCAAAAATTCAAAAAATAAACTCCGGCAACTGATAACTATGACTCCAAGACTGCTTATAACTAAAAATATATGAATGAAGGTGTAAATACCTTCTATGTGCCATGGCACTCTACATCGTGCACAATGAACAATATCGAATACTCTGCCAGGGTAGGGAAGTCTCTTAGTACCCATCACAGCAGACACAGCAGGAATTCCCCTTTCAAGTGCAAATTGTACTTGTGCTTCATGTTCATCTTTAGGTGCAAAGGACATAGCGAGCACATTTCTGTCAAAAAGAAAACCTCCAAAGCTAGCAACGCCACATCCAACATCCAATATCACACGAGAGCGCTTTCCCCATGCTATATCAGGCAGGGACTGCAGAACAAATAATCAAAAATTAACTACAAGTTGAAAGAACAAATTGCAAGAGGGGAAAATACTGACCACGAATAGAAGTCATCCATTGTAGGAATGCAACATGGAATTCCATGGGTAGTAAACAAGCATTCTTTTTAAATCATATATTTGTAGCAGATGTCGAATGCCATACAAGAAATGAAAACTGATATATCATATGTGATCATAATCACACAGACATACATCAACATATGTCCAGAATACTAACATAATATAAACTTCTTGAAGCTCCTTACACTTACAGGCATGCCCATTAACCATAAAACAGATTAATGGATAGTCAAACACAAACTCCCTTTCATGTCAATCACACATCATGATCGAATGCATTATTTCCTCATCTTGGAAGAAATGCTCCAATAAAAGCAAGAAGTTTCACATTGAAGGAAACACTACTAATGTAAGATGATGTCCTTTTCATGAATTGTAAAATTGCAGGTTTAAGATAATTATCAGAATAAAGATCTGCTTGAAAGTATTCCTTATGTTTGCCTTTACCAGCTGTTCATAATGTTTTTTAAGTTAAAATCCACTAAGCAAAGTTGAAAAATAACAGTAACAACGAAGCTGACAATAATAACTGTGGTGTTTCTCAATAAGCAAAAGAAATGCCATTTTCAGCTACAGCTTCAGATCAAAAGAGACCACATCAAAGTTTTTATCATGAGTTACAAAAGTATTACCACTGTCGTAATAGCCAACAAAAATGTGAAGAAAACAAATTCATTAGGGCACTCACCTCTTCTATGAAGTCAATATAATGAAGGGCACCATGCTTAAACTGGGTTCCACCACCAGGAAATGTAAGGTATTCTCCAGTAACTTTCACCCAATTCTGATGCCCCTTAATTTGCGCCAGCTTGGTATGGGGAACATTATAGTACCAAATCTGCAGCAGCAGGAAAGTATTTGTTAGTTCATCCCATCAAGCACAAAATTGGAGTGAAAAAACTAACCAGCACATGTTAAGTTAAAGTACCTTTTCCCTGCTTTTTGGCCACTCGATTGGACGTTTATATCCTTCAGGAAGAGGAACAAGGCAGGTTGGTGGTTCTTCCGGACAGTGCCTCTCTCGATGTTCGTAATGTTTGGTAGAAGGGAGATGCCTGATTGCTTCCCAATTGTCAAGGCATGGGGTATAATCAGGCCCAGCAGTGGAATTGCAAAGCCTCCAACTGTATTCCTTGGATGATAACTGAGCCTCCTTTTCATTCTTTGATTCTGATGCTTGAGTGGAAAATGATCCATTTTGAGTCATGGTTTCATTCAAAAGTTCAGATTGAGCACCAGACGGGAAAACTTCATTTGAGCTCTGGTTTTTCACCGAACCATCATCTTTTGCCTCATCAGAGCTTTTATCCAACTCCTTGTTATCATTTTGATCAACCTTCTCCTCTATCTGACCATCCGCCTTATCTCCATTAGTTTCAGAGGAGGTTTCATCTTGCTTCTTTTCACCATCATCAGGATCAGAATTGTTGTCATTCTCATCAGAGTCAGGTTTCACGTTGCTCTCCTCAGAATCAGATTTCTTGTCATTCTCATTGGAGTCAGGTTTCTCGTTGCTATCCTCCGGATCAGACTTTTTGTCGTCAGCATTATCTTGAGAATCCCCTTGTCCACCCCAATTCTCACCACTGTCACTGTTTTTCTCTCCACCTTCAGAATCTGATTTCTCGTCATCCTTCTTAGACTCATCCAACTTACTCTCCTCAGTATTATCCTGATTTTCTTGTGTATTTAAGTTGCTGTTACCATCATTCTCATTTGGACTCACATTAGAGTCCCCTTTGGTGGCATCCTCAGGTAAATCCCCAGGGTTATCTTCAAATTGTGGGGCATTGCTGTTGTCATTGTTATCACTGATTACCGGTGTAACCTGATCTTTGAGCTGATTTTTCTTTTCCTGAGCCAGATCGTCCCCATTTTGAACAGGGACAACCGAGGACGAAGTCATCATCCAGATCCCAACTAAACATAATCCCACGAAAACCACAATGGTGACCGAGGAACAATAACTCGAAGACGACTTCCTATTATTATTAGTATCTACTCTACTATATTTTCCTAACGCCATGATCACTATTTTCTTCCTTTTCTAATAAATACTTCAAACTTTCACACCTGAAATTCATTTTAAAAAAATCAGTACTATATTTCAATGAAAAGCTAATGCATCATAAAAAATGCAGCTCTATTAAGATCTAGGAAATTAATAACAAATAAATAAACACTAGCACATAGAACCAAAGCAACGTACCAGATAATTGAAAATTTTCAAAATTACATCTAGAAACATCCAGATCTAGTCGAACAATGCCTTGCAAAGATAATAAAAGAAAGAAAGAAGCAAACAATCCAACTAGATCTGCAACAAACAAAGAACTCTGTCTCCGAAACAGAAATGAAATATACCTGAAAACAAAAATCAAGAGATCTGAAAGAGAAAAGCTTCAACAATCGTTACTGGATCATTGTTTCCGCATTAACAGGTATCGATTTCCGATTTATATATATAGAAGAAAATTCCAGCTTTCTAGCTGCTGCTGGAAATTTTTTTTTAAAAAAAAAAAAGAAGGTTTTGCTTTTCTTTTTGTAGTTTTAATACAAGGGTCCTAGACTTTAGAGGTTATATATATAAGAACGAGGAAACAAAAAATGAGTGAAAATCGTGCAGAAGAGAACGCGGAGCGGAAGGGACGGCCAAGGGTAAGTGAAAGGCCGCGAAATTTGTGGGATACTAGTAAATTTTATTATCGATAAATGGTATTTTCGTAAATAAAAAAAAATTATTTATTTGAAACATGCACTTATCAAATGACAATTTTGCCATTCCATTATCCTACAAATGGTAACCCTGTTTTTTTATTCCTTGATTTGAGGATAAAATATTTCTTTTACATTTTACAATTATTTTTCATTTTTAGAAATATAGGGAAAATAATAAAAAGGAATAATCTCTCAACTCCATTAAAATTATTTATTATTTAATATAAATATAATTTTAATAATTTTTAAGTATTATTGATAATAGATATAATTTTATTAGTTAATATTTTAATTATTTATTACATATATAAATTTTAATTTAATATCTATAATTTTATATTGTTAACTCACTGTTATGATTAAACCAAAACACGTAACATCCATTAATTTTAATCTCACTACTATAATACGTATTCACACTATTACGATAATTAATTTTATTATTATTATTGTTTTTAATCTCACTACTTATCCTATAAACCCTTATTATTTGTCTTTATTTTATAAAAATCTAATTATATATAATATAATATAATTCGGAGAATAAATTGCTTTTTTAACATATGAATAATATTTCATATTTTGCTTTTTTTATTTACACTAATTTATTCAAAAAATAAAACACTTAATATTTGTATTTATTGCATTGAAACCTAAAACTAGACTGGCAATATCGAGCACGATTATACGAATATAATACGTATAAAGTTAAAAAAATGACATGACATGATACGACACGAATACATTCTCAAAATTTATCTAGCACAAATTATAAATGTATCATAATTGATATAACTATAAAAAATATAAAACACGATTTGATACAAAAAAAAATATGGTTACAGCATAAATGCACGGATTACTATGTCTACCTAAAACATACATAAATGCTTATGCTCATATACATTTCAATAAGCCAATTATATATATAGCAACTTTCATGTTCAAATCCCAATTTTGTGCAAAAAATTATGAAGAAAGAAAATGTAAATATTCCTACTTTCCAATGGACAATGGAGAAAATAGACACTCACCAAACCCTTCTCTGCCTAATACTTTGACTTTTTTCTTTCAACTTTTGTTTTGGATGTAACTAACCTTGGTTCCTTGCCTTCGTAATAAAATAAAGTAAAAAAAAAAATGATAATAACATTGAAAAATAACTAATTTCCATCTCAATAAAACAACTCATTTTTCTTTCTAAAATCGATAATATGATATGGAATGATAAATAAGAATATATAGTATGAAGATCAGAATATAAAAAGACATGGAACAATTATTACAACACAAAAATATTTAAACATGATTTAAATGACTTTTAGTATTATGAAACCAAAATAAATTATCAAAATAATATATAATTAAATATACGTAATATTTAATTTAACATTATTGATCATATTCATGTTTATTGTTCAGAATTCAATTATATACAAATACTTGATTTTTTATTGTGATATTGGATTAAAA
>JBBYHL010000005.1:7216290-7249299 GCA_038381835.1 Adansonia madagascariensis
TTTTTTTCTTTTAAAGTTTTCTTTTGTTTCCTTTTCTTCCACAAATTAAAGATTAATAGATTCGCCACATTGAGTGGCTGTTTCTCTAGAAAATATATAAATAATATACATAGCATTTAGCTTGAACTTTTGTTGATATCTTTGACTTTGGTCGGCACCGTTACTTGGTATCATGTTTTAAATACAAAATCAAAATATTGATTAACACGATAAATTTAATATATATTTTAATATTTTTTTATGTTTATATATAATTAATATAAAATATAATATAAATATATTAATTATCAAGTAGGAAAATGAAAAAAATAAGGTAAAGGAAGGATTGAGGTTATAACTCAAATTTTTTTCAATTCTTACTCAAGTTTTATTCGTACTAACTTTTAAACTTATTTTATTATTTAAAAAATATTATTTTTATATTTTATAATAAAAATTATTAATTAAATAATAATTTAAATTAAAAGAGATCGATCAAAATAAAATACAATTCGAACTAAACCTCCCTTGACCAGCCGCGTGGGAGTTTACACGTAAACACCTCCCAGTTTTGACTGTCAAACTAAAAAGATGTTTTTTATTTTGAATTTGGTTTAAGGCTTCAGTTTCTTTCCTCTACCGATGAAAAAGGCATCAAGAATAACAATATGATGTTTACTTTTGATCCTCTGTTTCCACCTCTCATTTTCCATCTATTTAGGGATTATTCCTCTCCAAATTGTAGGTTTGAATCACACAGCAAATTAGCCCCTTTCTCAGGGAAAAAAAAAAAAAAAAAAGAACAAAAAGTAGTAGCAATTAAGAAACAAATTTAATATTTACAGCTTGAAGCAACGAAGCAAAACTGAGACTAAAAGTTCGATACTTTTTGCTAATAGATTGTATGACTGTCAGCTATTTATCAAGAATAACCCACTTTAGAAGATTCCACTTTGATTCCCAGATTTAGATCAAATGCCGGTGATTAAAATGGACTGAATTAACTTATCGAATTGGTTAAATCAAAATTTGATAAGTTGTTCAGTATAATATCTTAACTCAAGAAAATGTTGGGTTGACGTAGAATTAATTTAACCGACAAAAATTTAGTAAAAAAAGAAAGAGAAAACCATTAAAAAGTTAGACTTGTACTTTTTTTTTTTACAATTTTATTTATAATTAATGAGATTTAAAGTTTTAACCTATTAATTTTATATTAAAGATGATATAATTAAATTAAAAATATATATTTATTTAATATTAAAATTATTTTTTAAAATATTTAAAATTAAAGTATTATTCAAACTAATTAATTTAATCAATTAAATCGAAATTAAAAAATTTGATTGATTTAACTTTAGGTTCGAATTTTTTAAACAAAGACAAGGAGTAAAGTGTAAAAGTTATGAGTTCTGACAGAGACAAATGTGAATGTAAAACTAGTTCTTACCTTTGGAACTTAGCGTCTCTTTACAATCACAAAAGGAAAAGGCAAAAAAGAGAGAAAAAAAAAAAGGAGGAGGTAATGTCAGTCAAATGCTACTTCCATCGATGGAACCACTTCAAAAAAGCCTTAAACCGTCCTTTTCCCTTTGCCACCCCAAAAAAACAACCCCTTTGTTATAAAAGGTGAGGGTACCTCATTCAGTGGAGATGCTTACACCATTCGTTTTGAGCTCTCCACTCTTTTATTGACAGGAATAATTTTTGAAAGCCTTAAAAGGAATTTTTCATTGTTACATAAAGGAAGAGTTTCAAGTTTCAACTTTGAAACTTATAACGACCATAGTCGATCAACCAACAGGCAAAAAACAAAAAAAATTGAACAATGAGACACTCCGGTCTCGTTCTACTAGTATTGGCCATGCTTGTTCTTTCTGAATCAGCTTCTGTTCGTTGTTCTAGGCCTCTTCAATCAACGAAAAAGATCGGAGATGATGCAAGGGAAGATGCTGTTCATGGTGCTAATGATGTTCGGGTCGTTTCAGCTTCGAGTCCAGATGAAGATCGGAGCAGTCGGGTTTTAGCAGAGCAGCAAGTGACAACCATGTCTGCTGGACCTAGTAGAAAAGGCCCTGGTCATTAGTAATTCCATCCTTCAGATTCATGTTCTTCATTTTTTTTTTTTAAATCCTTCTGGTTTGTAAATTGTCAGGAGTGTGGGTATATATGTACAGTTTTTTCGGAAAATTTTTTGATTCTGTCTGGTATAGGGCCTTAGCAAAAGTCTGAAAGAATTTGTTAAGGCTTTTTAGGGATGTATTTTTTCATGTTAAAAGAGAAAACTTGGGAAAATTTTTCCAAATAGAGTAATTTATAAGTTGCAAATACAAATTTCATGTCTTTGGCTTTATTTGTTTACTTGGCAGCTTGAAGTAGCAGTAGCCTGTGTTTTCTTACCTTCTCTGTAAATTATAAATAAATATCAGCGCCCCCATATTTTATGGCATTTTTGGATTGCAAATGAATAAGCCCTGCAGCAAGACTCTTGTTATGACGTAAGCTACTTCGGCTCAGGATGAGTGTCAGATATGCTCATTTTTTTTTTCTAAGTTTTTCCATTTATTTGATGGATCATACTCTATACCATGTCAATATGTGTTGGACATAGGTATCGGACAATGGTGCTTTAGGAAAAATAAATGAAGAGTTCGGGCAATATAGGTTTTGACTAATGACCAGTTTCGGATTTCTGGATTCTTTTTCCTGAAGAAGGCTGACAAGTGTTTGCAGGGGATGTTTATCCTGGATGTAGCCCATGACTTCCCCAGCTATTTCCCATCCCAAAGTAGCCCAAAAATTGACTTGCGACGCAAGTTAAATCTTTTATCACAAAGACTTTTCTTTTTTACTCTTTGGCAGATACGGTGAACGAGTAAAAATGGTAAATTAGCCTCTAAGCCGTATGAACATAATATTCTAAATTTTTTATGCGTGCTTGGATACCAGGCAGAAGGACTTCATCGATCATGCAAATAAGTTCACCCTTTATTTCCTGATTAAATAAACTTGGAAATCATCTCTTATAGTACAATTTAACTAGCTGGTAGTCTCTTAAATCTATGATCTCTTGGAAATGCCTTTATGTTATACATCTCAAAGTTCAAACACTGTAATACAGATCTCTAGTATAAGACAGCAGTGCCAATTGCATAGCCTAAAGAACATTAAACTGGGAAAAATGTGCCTCGTAAACCGAATGATTTATCTGGCATCATTAATTCTCAATTGGGAGAAAACTCCACTTGCTGAGGGGGCTGAGTCAGAGTCATCCTCCCTAATAATGGGCATATCATCTCTATTGAATTCGGTAGTCGTGGATGGCAGACGCTGGAGGATGGACAATGGTAACATGCCGGAAGCATTTGATATGCTGTCCTCGTGTGGCTCTCGAACCACTGCAGTTTGCTGAAAGCTGTAAAGAATACTCCAACTCCCGCTCTACATCACTCATTGCAGGCCTATCGGAGGCGTTTTCTTGCAAACATTTCTCTGCTATTTCTGCAAATTTTCTTAATGAGTTGGGATTGATATGAAATTTTATGGCTGGATCCACAATCTGCTCAAGTAACCCTTTCTTCTTGTAAAGCATTCCCCATTCGGCTAGGTTCACTTGCTTTGTTGGGAGTGTAGGATTGATAGCTGGCCTTGCACATAGCACCTCGAGAAGAACCACACCAAACGAAAAAACATCGGATTTTTCTGTCAGCTGCTGTGTCCTAAAGTACTCGGGATCAAGATAGCCGAAAGTTCCTTTAACGGCAGTACTAACATGGGTTTGATCAGGAGGACCTGATGTTGAAAGGCCAAAGTCGGCTACTTTGGCTACAAGGTTCTCATCAAGCAAGATGTTTGTGGACTTGACATCACGGTGAATGATGCCCCCAGACGCACCTTTGTGAAGGTAATTAAGTCCTCTTGCTGCACCAATGCAAATTTCAAGCCTTTGCTTCCAAGACAAGCAAGGTAGTTTTGAGTTATATAGATGTTCCCTCAAAGTTCCTTTCTCCGTGAATTCATACACCAGTATCATTTCGAACCTTTCGTCGCAGTATCCGATCAAGGAAACAAGATGGCGATGTCGAATTTTGGATAAAACCATGATCTCCGTCTGGAATTCTGACAGGCCTTGACCTGACACTGGCTCACTTCGTTTCACAGCCACTTTCATGCCGTTTCTGAGAGTACCCCTAGAGACATTGCCAAATCCACCCTTACCAATCTACAGCTTCGAATCAAAGTTGTTGGTTGCTAACTGAATCTCGAAAAATAGTATCTTCAAACCCAGATTCAAATTAGGGACAGGGCAGGTATTGGTGGTTCCCTCTATGCTTAGTGCTGACAGTTGAGTCTTCTTTCTGTAAGTGCTTCCTTTATATGGAGTTAATGGTGACCATTCTGAAATTTCAACAGGTTTTGGCTTCCTGCATCTCAATGCAAAAAACAACAGACATCAAAAGATGCAGACAAGGACTAGACCTCCTAGTACCGAACCAACAATGACGAAGACAGACTTATGGTGGTCAGACTTATTTGTTATATGTGGAACCAAATCAGATTTTCCCATCATTTCCATTATCTCAACCCCATTTAGAAAGGCTGTTTTAGCCATAGAACTAATATCAGGCCCTATGGAGATGTTCATGAATCCTGAATCATCAGAATCAACCACAAAGTCTTCGAAAAAATGGAGTTGCCAATTCCCCCACACTTTCGTAAGGATTGATTTCGAGGCTGAAGTTGCTATTTATATACAGAAAAAACCGTAAAATATTCTTTGCAGAACTAACAATGTCACAGAACTGAACCCGGATCAAGTGCCTAGCATTTCTAGTAACATCATAGGACCAGGTTATGTTGAAGTTATTTGATTCCCTACTGGTATTTATATTCATCTCTTTGGCAGTCCTGTACACTAGATCTGAAGCTATAAATTCGTTAACAGGATCGATATAATTAGGTCGATCTGTGAGAGGTTGGCTATTCCTTGCTGTGTCTGGATTATACATATAACTGTCATCAGGAAGCCATGTTCTCAATAAAGTGTCATTTTCTGGTGTAAGCTTAGGGCCTCCAACATTAATTCTATGAATTGTCTGCAAAGCTTGAGAGATTAAACTCTTATAAGCACTGCTATTTCCTGTCTGACTGGTCAGTTTGGCCTCATCAGTAATGAAATCTGGAGATGCAGGGAAGACCTCTAACGTGATAGAAGATCCTTGAGGTACAAAGTAGATTGAAAATGTACCTATAGGAATGCTTAAAATGAATTCCTTCATTGAAGTAGATCTTCTATTTTTTTGGACCGTGAAATTATGCAAGAGCAAGAGACCAGAAGCTGAAACATTGAAAACAGCGGCTGAGAGATTTGTCAAATAGAAGAAATGAAGTCGTACCAGGTAAGTACCATTGGTGTCGATTTTGAACTCATACGAAGAGTTCTGCCTGAAATTCTCGCTTTTTGATATAGAGACGGTGCTTCTGATGCCTGCCTGTTGTCAATGACATGGCTGTTATGTTTGGTAAAGGAGACAGAATCAGAATTCATGTCACCAACAAACATCGTCCGAGAAGTCACATTTATGTCGATGTATGTTCGACAATTGATGAAATACTTGTCTGGAAGAGTGTAAGCTGAAGAAGGTAGCTGATATGATAAGAAAATGACTAGAAAAAGAACAAGAATCACAGGTACACGGAGTTTATCCGCCATTGATTTGCTGTATTTGCTTAAATTTTTCTTTGTTTTCAGTCAGAGCAATGTCATGCCGTGAATCAAAAGAAATAATTGGAAGGTTGAGACAAGTCAACATAGGGAAACTGTTGACTTGTGAACCAAAACAGGCTTTGAGAAAATTCTAAGCAATTAAGCATTGGGAATTGTTTTAAATGCCCTTTGTATTAAATAGATTTTGTTCATGCAGTAGTGGACAGTATTGGCTTTAGGGGCAATTACTCAATTGATAAACTGTGGGATGTCAACGTAACCTTGAAAGTTCCTCTCAACTTGTTAAAAACATCTAGGAAGTGTCCAAAATGATTTGTTTTCTTCTTGCATTTTGGTCAAGTACATAACAGTTTCCAAGGACCCCTGGAAGACAATAATTGAGAACTGCAAGCTATATAATTTTGAAGTAAAACAAGGACTTGGCTGGGTTTTGAATTGTTATTTAATTAAACAGTTTGACAGAAGCCTAACCAGACTAATCTAGGGTGTTTCATTATAACTGCCATAACATTCTCAAGATTTCTCTCATTGTAGACTGATAGGTTCACTTTGATGAAAGGCTAAATCCATGGCACCAAAGTGTGCATCCTCGTGTGCTTCGGGGGACAATGAAAGTTGAGAAAGAATTTGATTTAACTTCGAAAAAAGCAAAAGCGGAATAAAGACCAACATATTTGGTGTTGGAAATTGGAGGTAGGTATTAATGCAAGGAAAGATAAAATTTTCACTTGCAAGTCAAAACAGAAAGCAAAAGCCACAGAATAAGAGGTTGCACCAATGTGGCAGCCTCATAGGCATTACTATAAGTAAGAATCATAAACTTAAAAATCGATTCAACATCAAAACCTGTGGGAGTTTGAGCTTATGTCATCTTTTGCATTTGAATGGTTAGATATCTGAGACTAGAATGGTGATTTCTAGATAAGATATTGCATATTCAACGCTTATCCCTGTTGAAAGAACTGTATACTTGAATATAATGTCTCACAGACAACAGCATGGTGAGCTTTAACAGGAACAAGATAGACATTTAAGAATCATCTAGGTGGTATTGCTTCAATTTGTCGCTCCAGGATCTACCCGAGGGCAATTGTTATTTGCTCAAATTGCATTTGTTACATATGTGGGAATCTTGTTACCGATAAAGAGGTTTCTTCAAGTTATTTTGATGCATTCGAATGTTCTCAGTGTGAGCACAGATGCCATTTTAAAACCCCCCCCCTTAATCACGGCACTGAAAACTTTAAAGTACTTAGGCTTCAAGCTTGACATATGTTCTACATCAGGAAGGCCTGATTTCGAAAGACTAAAGCCAGCAACTTTGGCTACAAACTGTTGTTCATCAGCCATTTGCTGCACTGACCAATGCAAATTTTGAGTCTTTGCTTCCAATATAATTTAGATTCTGCACTGTATGATTTCTCAAGATTGCAAGTTGAATAATAAAGAGTATCTCTAAGACTACCCGTTCTCCAGGATTTCATAGATCAATATCATTCAGATCTATCTTTCATCACAATATCCAATTAAGGAAACAAGAAGACGATATTGAATTGATAGACAAATATCATTATCTGTTTTGAGTTTATTTGAAAATAGACTATAAATAATATATAAACAAATCTCAAAGATTGCCGGACACTTGCCAACAAAACCCGAATTATAGAGGTCTGAGCTAGTTTACACAATTTTTTAGACAACAATAGATGCATTCATCATCAATATAGGGATGAGAGTAGTAACTAAAAAGAAAAAATTATCAACCAGAATGAGACTATCTGCCACCATCAATCCTCAGCTGTGAGAATACTCCACTATCTGTTGTGTCAGAACCATCATCTTTTACCGTAGGCACATTATCTTTCTCAATTGGGAAGTTATTCGAAGGCAAACGCTGAAAAGGTCGTGATGATGACAGGTTCAAAGAAGCATCTATGATGCTGTCCTCGTGTGGCTCCCTGCGCACTCCAGTTTGCTGGAGCTGCAATGTGTATTCCAAGTCCCAGCAGATGTCAAGCATCGTTGGCCTGTTAGCTCCAGTTGGCTTCAGGCATTTCTCAACTATTTCACTGAATTTTCTCAATGAATTAGGACTAATCTGGGAAGCTATTGAAGGATCGATGATCTTTTCGAGTTCCCCTTTCTTTAACCAAATCAGTCCCCATTCAGCTAAATTTATCTCCTCCTTTCTATGTGAGTTAATGATGGCCGGTCTAGCACAAAGCACTTCAAGGAGTACGACACCAAATGAGTAAACATCAGATTTTTCTGTGAACTGAAAGCATCTGAAATACTCGGGATCAAGATAACCAAAGCTGCCTTTGATGCCGGTGCTGAACTCATCTGGATCAAGAAGACCTGATTTGGAAAGTCCGAAATCAGCAACTTTTGCCACGTATTGTTCATCGAGCAATATGTTTGTGGACTTAACATCACGGTGAATGATTCCTCCGTCTGAACCAGTGTGGAGGTAATGAAGACCCTTTGCTGCACCGATACAAATTTCGAGTCGTTGCCTCCATGTCAACAAAGATAATGCAGATGTTCTCTCTGGATTCCCACTCAACTTGTAAAGATGATCTCTGAGAGCCCCCTTCTCCATGAACTCATAAACCAATATCATCTCAGACCCTTCATCACAATAACCGATCAGGGAAACAAGATGGCGATGTCGAATCTTGGATAGAATTATAACCTCAGTTTGGAACTCTGGAAGGCCCTGGCCATGTTTTGACTCGCTTCTTTTGACTGCCACGTTGAGACCATTTCGTAAAGTTCCTTTGTAAACTTTCCCAAACCCTCCTTCGCCAATCAGCAGTTCAGCCTCGAAGTTATTGGTTGCCTCCATTATTACAGCAAAGGGCATCTTTAACTTAAGGTTTAAGTTTGGAACAAGAGGGGTATTGACAGATTTAGTACTTACTCCAATATAAGGGCTCGCTCCTCCGAAAGGAAGGGTACCGTAAGAAGGCATGGGTTCAAAAGGTTTTGTTTTTCTGCGTTTCTTGCACAAGAAGAAAACCACTAACAAACTGCAGATAACAAGAAATCCGATGGCCGAACCAATTATGATAAACAGTACAGGCTTCCTCTTGTGCTCACTTATGTCCGGTTCCAAACCTTGTTCTGTAATGAACTCCATGATCTCAAGTCCATTCAGATAAGCAATTTTCTTCAAGGTAAATTCTTCCCAAGGAGCAACAGTGATGCTAATAAAGTCGGATTCATCCGAGTCAACCACGAATTCATAGTAGAATGGAGCTGCAGTGTATTCGTAAGGATTGATTTGTTGACTGAACTTATTGTATATAAAGAGACTGAAATTGACAGTGTTGGGTGATATACTAATGATGTCACAGAAATGGACTCGAACAAGATGCCGGGCATTCTTACTGACATCGAAATGCCAAGTAATGTTAGTAGAATTTGATGCCCGTTCATTATTTAGGCTTACTTCTTTGCAAGTCCTATAGACACTATCTGGGATAAAGTTTTTAGAGGCTGTATTAAAGTTTTCATTATCTATATCTTCATCATAGTATAGGCTACCACTCGACATATAGGAACAATTTTTTGCCCAATTTCCAATAACTATATAGTCATCATCAGCTACCCATTGTGATGCCACTACTGTTAAGTCTGTAAAGGATTGACCCCCAAAAGCAACTCTCTGAACTGTTCTAAGCAACTGAGAGGGCAAACCTTGGTAAGGACCCTTATTTCCAGCCGAAGTCAGATGAGTTCGGTTATCCTTAAGATTTGGAACAAGAAAAACTTCTATAGCATTCACAAAGGCAATAGATGTTTGATGTGCAGGGACGAAGTGAATTCTAAAGTTCGCTGAATTGATAGGCACCAAGAAATCCTTAATAACAGGAAAAGAACTACTATTTCTGACGCTGAGATTGGTTACCAGAGACTTATTGGAAGCTAAAACATTGAATAAAGCATCAGTTAGATTAGCCTGGTTGGACATGAAAGGAAAAAGATGGAGTCGTACCACATGTTGGCCTTTGTCAGTGATGTCGAGATCATAAGAAAACCAGCGACCTCTAGAAAACCTTGCTGTTTGGTAGAGAATCGACTCTGCTGCTGACTGGCTGGTGTCTTTAACAGGCTTGCCATTTACAACAGTGAAGGAGTTTGGATTCTGGTCACCAACAAACTTCCTGTTGTACAATGTCATGGAAGAATCTGACCCACAGTTGATGAAGAATTTATCCGGAAAATTATAAGGTTCCGAGAGAATTAGAACATGATAGAACTGAAGAAGAAACAAAGGCAAGAGAAAGTTAAGAACTAGCAGCTTGGCCATTGAAACTGTTTTTTTCTTTTTTCTTTTTTCTTCTTTCTTCCCTCTCTAATGGAAGTTATCAAGCATTTGGGGACCAAGGACCAGGTTTATTGAATGACAATAATGACCAAGAAAGTGCTGGAGATAAAAAGTAAAGACTCTGAATTGACAAGTTGACATGCTTCAAGTTGTATGGATGCATTTTAACTTGAAAAGAAAAATGGATTCATCTCCTCTAATATTGCCAAGCAAAATAGCGAAGGAAATATCTAGTTCTTTGACATGTCAATTCTGATCACGGCATTTACTCCACCCATTTATGTTTCTCCCTCTGTCCAAGAGCCCAATGTTTCTTACTTTTCTTAGTTCAACAAAAAGTTCGCTGGTCGACAATGAATTTCTTTATTAATCACGCGGTTGATAGTTTCCTGTCTCTGTTAAGTAATCACTTTTCTATTTCTTTGTGTATCTTTAATTAATCCACTGTAATAAGTCAGCATAATTTTACAAATATAAGCCAACGTCAAATATTAATACATATTTAATATAGATATATTTAATTTTTTTTTAATTTTATTATATATTTAAATTATATTAAAAATAAATATTAAATTTAAATATTTTTTAAAAAATAAAGAATCTAACGTAGACATTAACTTGAGTTCAAGCAGGGAAATCTATGTCAGAATCTGGGCTGACCCAGAAGACCTAAATTGCAAGCAGTGGCGCCCCAACTTACAATCCTTCCAGAAAGTAGAAAGTTTAAAACCATTGAATGTTGGAAACAGCAAATCCTATAAACCAACCAGAAAGCACTACAATCGCAAGTCATGTGGTTTAAATGGCGCCCGGCTTATTTTCTTCCAACACTTCATAAGTTTCTCATCCCAACCCCCCCCCCCCACCCACCCACTGTATGTGCAATCGAATGTAACGTCTTCAATCTCAGTGTCTCTCATCTATGCATTTCCTAACACCAACAGGTTTCATAATCTTTATCTTTTTAAAATATTCAAACATAAATACAAAAATATAATTTTTTAAATATATAAAAAAATTAAAAATTTTAATATATCTGACATTTACTCAAATCCGATAACATAATTTGTACTCTAGTCTTTCCTTAAATTGTATGGCAGTAAGTTGTTCTAGTGGTGGGGCAGTAAAATAATTATAAGGATGGGTTCGTTGGAAGTTCTGCATCCTGAAAGTGACTTCCAGATAAATAAATCTAAGCACTTGCTTCTGCATTATTATTCTTCCCTATTAAGCTGTTGCAATGATAGATTAAACTGAATGCTGAAAAAGATGACATCATCAATAGAAATAGAATTAACATTAGGCCCAAATTAATGGAGGAGAGTCCATGATTTTAGTTTGAAACCCTTGCAGTATGGTAAGGACTAAAAACTTCAGTGGTGGGGAAAGAAACAGTGCAAAGAGTGCTTTCTATGTTTCGCAGCAAACGTTTCCTTCTCTTCATGTGCAATAACATGATTTATTGTTCGAGAATCATATGATCTGTTAGCCAACTGCTGAAATTTTCAATTCCCCATAATCTCAAGTACTAAAGAAAATGATTTATTGGACATCACTTTGTATCAACTTCGAAAGCACTTTCTTTGGTGGAATGGCTAAATTCCTACATATCCAGTACCATGTACATGGACATGCTTTTGATGGCATTTGCTAAAGCTAAACATGATAAGTTTAAACAATGATTCTTTTCTATTTCTTTTGGAGAATGTAATCAAGAATACTTTAAATCATTAACAATTTGCTAGTACTATTTCATGGTAAAATTCTTTAGGTTGTTGAAGGAAAAAAGATTGAACAAATGATCTTTGCTAAAACAGAGAAAAGCGATTATATATCAAAGCTAGTTTCGTAAAATCCCATTTCAAATGTTATACTTCTCTTCTAATCTTCGACTAATGGTAGGCCTTTTTTCCTTTTTTTTTTTTGTTAAAAGAGATTGCAATATCAAAGAGATTACATATACTTATCTGATATTTAAATTTTGAATTTATTGAATATTATTTTTTTAAAAAAATAATTACGTAAACTAATGTTGTCTTATGGTATGACGTTCCATTCCATTCTCAATTTTGTCAATTGGAGAAATAGACAGCACTACTTTCGATCAACAACTTTTCAAGTCTTTCGGTAATTGGGTTCCAAAGCTCCAGGCAGTCAATCCGAGACAGCTTCTGGGCTACAGCCCATCCAAACCCAGGCCTCCCATCTTATCAATCTAGAACCCCAAGTGAATATTGGAAACTCGTAGATTTGATGCTTAGACCGAAACCGAAAGATTTACAGGGCAAAAGTAAGCGGTATTTTTATAGCCCATAGTTTCGATTTTTATATTCACTCTATAATAATAGTTGCCCACCCACTCCACCGCCAAGGGTCGTTATTCTTCTATATTTCATCTTTTATCGTTTGACAGCAACAAGAAACCAAATAAAAGTAAAGACTAAAGAATCGAGATCAAGATGGTGGGTCGATGGACGGTGACTAAACCAAGCCGGAGCGATGAAGTTTTGGACGCAGATCAACAGCAACAAATCACCAATCAAGTCAGAGCTCAGTTCGATTCCTTGGCCCCAAAACGACCCACCAAGCCCAACAGGAGTGAACCTGATTTAGCGGCATCAACCACCTCCACAACCTCCAATCTCCCTCCAGCTGTAGACCAAAACATACCCGAGCTTGACAAGTTATGGTCCCTTCAATCTCAGTCTCATGTATGTATATATATATTCCTTAAACGCGGTCCCATCATCTTTGTCTTTTTCAAGGTTTTTTTGGGGTCCCTTTTCTCAGTTCTGTATTTTTTTTTTCTTTTTCATAGGTGAAGATTTCGTTGGGAGGAAATGCTCTGGTACAAGATGAATTTGTGGAGACGCAATATTACAGGGAGATGAACTCCATTGACAAAGAGCATCACACGGTTTAATTATTATTATTTTTTTGTTCTTGACCTATTATTTTCTTACATTGATGTTGTCTTGTCTGAACCTTGAAAGTGTCTTGTTGCTTTATTTTTAATTGAATTTGAACTGGTTTTTCTTTTGTTTTGTTTAATGATGGCAGACTGGAACTGGTTTCATAAGAGTGATCAAAGAAAGAGGTGAAGGAAATGAATCTGGTATACGATTGGAAAACGGCCAGGGTGCAGCTGGAAATGTAATCAACAGGCCGATTTTCAGAAGCAACCCAGCAACTAATGAATGGGTTCCTACCATTGAAGAAGATCAGGTATTCATGTAGGCTATTTTCAGTCAAGAAAAAAATTTAGAAGGGTCATCTTTTGAATGATCCTCAAGTCAGTTTTCTTGTTTTTGATCAATCAGGTCTTTGTTTCTTCCAAGCCTAATCGGAGTGAGGGTTGTTAGATGTACATAGGACAGATGTACCCACTTTGCTTAAATCATACTTGCTGTTATGAGAAAATGGATGAGTACGATCTTTTTATATATAAAAAAGTCGTAATTTTAGAATAAAGGTGTTGGATTTTTAATTTAGTTTATTAGATGTTTGTTACGAAATAATTAAATTAAATTTTGAGGTAAAATTATTTTTCTTGGTTTTGTGAAATATGAAATTAAATTCTTAGCCATAAACCAACTAATCAATCCACTGGCGATCTTTTCAGGGCAGTGCCCTTTCTCTCATATGGGCTTATTAGAATTTTGAGAAAGGGAAATGCGCTTGATTCCCACCCTAATGCCCAAAATTGGCATGATTTATAAGATACTAAATTATCTGATTGGGTGAAGGAAATCAGGAAAAATGTAAATTGGAATTAAAAACCAGATTCCAGCAGAAGATGGTGAAAACGAAAACCATGAATAACATTCTCTAATTATCAAAAAAAAAAAACGAAAGAGAAAACCTGAAGGAAGTTAAATAATCCTAAACAATTTTAGAAAAATTAAACTAAATCACGATGCGCCTTGCTTTCCACATAGCTGCCAATGGCATTAGCCTAATACATGTTGGGCCCAATTCCAGCGCAGCTCTTCTTTCTAACCCACAAATGGCAGTCGCTTTTAAGCCTGAGACACTCATTTCTTCTCTTCGGCTTAAAATTTGTTGAATCATCCCATATTTTAGAGTCACTTAGAATGGCCCAAACAGTTACCATTGAAGTTCATGCAGCTTCTTTGGGTCTTTCATATACCCCCGATACCGCAATTATCAGATGCCAAATGTGGAACTAAGAGTGGAGCCGCTGGGTATAGCCGAAATGTCTCAGAAATTATGCCATTGAAATTTATGAACTAATTCAAATATGTTAAACACTCATGATTAATATGAGACTATATATTAATTACTTTAGCAAAAGAATTATTATTTTATACATCGACTGCAAACTTCTTTTTCAAATGAATGCAGTCTCTGGTTAATTGTTGGTGGTGTACAAGCCAGGAAGTTGTGAACAGTCTGTCATCTTCCCCACGAAATGTTTGTGTAATATGTTTTATAGATCACCAGTAGTCCCCGCAAGAACATGAACCATTTGCAAAATGGTGGAATCGATTCCGATCCCTCATTACAATTTTACGGCCAGTGATTTTAGAGATCAACTTTGTTGCAGCATGGCAATCCGAACACACCCGGAGGTTTTTCACAATCTTGATAGGGGTCCCTGGTTGAGTGCTGATAAGCCCATATGCAAGTGCCAGCTTCTCACTGTGAACTTCAAGTGACTGCTCTTTCTGCACTTCCCCAATGTCATGTAGTACAATATCTGTTTGTGGGGTGTAACCATGAGTTTTGAGCCAACCATTCATTTCCTCTAACATCAGATATATTTCTTTGCTTTTTGGGTGTTTAAAATCCCCAGCAAGGAACTCATGAACCCTATTGTTCACTTCAATTGAGCTACAACCGGGCTCCTTCTGCACACCACTGTTTTTCATCAAGGTCCTTATCCTTGCCACGTTTTCCCAATCGCCTTTCGCAGCATGCATGTTGGAAAGAAGAATATAAGCCCCTGAATTAGCAAGATTATGGCTAACAAGAAAATCTACTATTTTCTTTCCCAATTCAAGATTACCATGTAACGTACACGCCCCAAGCAAAGCACCCCACAAGATGGGATCAGGCTCTACCTTCATCTTCTTCACAAGCTCATATGCCTCTTCCAATCGACCGGCACGACCGAGAAGGTTTACCATACATCCATAATGTTCAATCTTGGGTTCAATCTCATACTCGTCTGTCATTGAATTGAAAAAACTCCGTCCCTCTTTGACCAAACCAGCGTGACCACATGCACCTAAAACACCAATGAATGTAATATCTGTAGGGCGCAATCCAAACCTGCGCATTTCATGAAACAACTGCAACGCATCCTGGCTGAACCCGTGCAAGGCATACCCTATAATCATTGAATTCCATGCAACAACATCCTTATCATAAATCCTATCGAACACAAACCTTGCGTCCTCCAAGCTCCCGCATTTGCTATACATATCAATCAAAGCAGTAGCAACACGAACATTCACTTGAATGTCATTATTATCTATATACGAATGAAGCCATCTGCCTGACTCCAAAGCTCCAAGCTGCCCGCAAGCTGATAAAACAGCTATTATAGTGATTTCATTAGGCCTAGCTTTCGCCGCCAACATTCGCCTGAAAAGCACCAAAGCTTCATTAGGCATTCCATGTTGAGCGTACCCATCAATCATCACATTCCAACAAACCACATCCTTCTTCACCATTCCATCAAAAAGCAATCTTGCTTCCTCAAGCTGCCCATGCTTCGCGTAACAAGTTAGCATCGTGGTCAAAGAAACTAAACTCTTTTCCAGCATTCTCTCAAACACACGTCGGGCAGACCCAAGGTCACCGCCTCTCGCGTAAACATCAACAAGACCTGTCTTTACATACAAATCTGAATCAAACCCTAGTTTGATAACTTGAGAATGAAGCATTTTTCCATGTTCAAGAGAACAAGATTTCAATATAGATGAGAAAGTGAATTCATTAGGCTGAACACCTTCAAATAACATTTGGCTATAGATAAATAACGCTTCTTGGGAGAGACCATGAAGGGCATGGGCGTTAATGATAGAAGTGTAAAAAAAGATGTTGGGGTTGGGAGTTCGGTTGAAGAGAGCGAGAGAGTAGTCGAGACGGCCTTGAGAAGAGTAAGAGCGTTGAAGCTTGAAATCCAGGATGGGGTGTTGATGAAGGCCGTGGCGGAGGAGAGCTGCGTGGATTTGGAGTGAGTGGTGGATGGAGTTGGATTTATCTAAGAGAAGAGCTAGTTTCTCTGCTGATGGTGGAAAATTGGTGGCAGCGCCGACGGTGCTGGTGGATGAAAGAGTGCTACGGTTTATGGAGGGCGGTGGCGGTGGTGAGGTAGTGAAAAGCAGGGTTGAGGACATGCTTGAAGGCAGCAAATTCTCAATAATTCAGTCACCCAACATTTTTCGGTAGACAAATTTTAAGCATTTTACAACAGAGCACGGTTATAGACTTGCCAGCTGCTTTGTACTTTTGCCTTATCCAACATAGATCTGGAAGAAACTTAAAAGCGAACTTTTTCTTGTAGAAGCTTATTTGGTTAATTTTCTTGGGTCGGAAAATTTAGAGGCAGGAAGGGCCTCGACGCAATTTTTTTTTTTTTTTTTATATTTTAAGACTTTCTTAAATTAAAAATTTATTTAATATAAAATTATTGGTTTCGTATATATTCAGAGTATTAAAAACCCTTAAGCCCAAATCTGTACATAAACACCTTGAGCCCATTTTAGTTTGAGCTTTGCTTTGAGTCCATCTACTAGACCCCAATCATCCAATAGAAACACGAAAATAAAAAATAAAAATATTAAGATTAGAATATTAAAGATTAATTTAATATTATTATTAAAAAAATTTAAGTTAAAAAAGAATAATAAAAATATGATTTAAAAATTTTTAAATATTTTATAATTATAGTAAAAAAAAATATTGTGCGAAATTAAAATGTTAAAAAAGATAGTTTAATGGTTTAAAAATGTGAGAGTGATAAAATCTTAAGTACTAATATAAAACATATATTAAACATGTAATGTTAATTACATTTATTTATTTTTTATTATATTTATTATATTATTTTCATATTTATCAGCCTTAGTATATCAAATCCAAAATTATTAGTTTTACCTACGAAATTTTCGGATTCCCTTACTCGTCATTAGAGCAAAGGCACAAAAATGCCACTAATACTTGTTTTTTGTTTTGGTCGCTGAAAGAACAAATGCATTGCACGACGGAACGCACAATCACTCAATTTGCAAAAATCGTGCCCACAGCCACAATGCCATGAGATCTATCCTCGTTGAAAGCTCTCAAAAATCCCAAAATGAATAGTATACTGAAAAAATGAAAACATGAAAAAGCTGCATTAACAGACGCATATCTTGCGTTTATAATTTACCTAGTTTCTTGGGGTTTTACTTGGTCTGCTACCGTCTAAACATACGCAGGGAATCCAGTGATCAAATCTTTAGATACCCTTGTCAAGGCAAGAGATCAGAAGCGCGAAATGCTTACCTCCAACTGCCGATTGATTTAGTTACCAACGAAACTTTATTTTCATCGATGAATTCCTCTAGTTTAAGGATATAATTTTCGCGTGTTCATACCTGTAGGGACTTTATGTAACAACACAGTCGTAGGTTCCATACTATTGTTAAACATAGGATTGAAGAGAGTTGAGGCTGTAACAATAACATTGTTTTCAAACTATGGACAGGTGTAAATTTTGTTCGAGCCTGGCTATATGTGTGAACCAGCTTTTGAACAAACACGTAAATTCAATTTACAGATGCTTTTGCAAAGTTGGCATTCTTTTAGTCTTCAACTTTTACCAATCCTTTTTTCCTTACTTTGCCTTTCATTTCATGCCTGCTAATTTTACCTGTAACTAGCGGCAACGATAAAAAGCAAATTGCAATTCTGGATAGCCCATTCCTGGAAAAAGGTGTTCATGGGTTGGTTTTAATCTCGATTTGAATTTTTTTAAATTTTTTTATTCAGGTTTAGCCTAATCCAACTTATAGATTTATTTCTGTTTAAAAATTATTAAAATATTATTTTTATATTAATATTTTTATAATTAAATTACAAACAAAAATATTATTTTATTAGTTAAGCAATGATTCAAGCTTGGTCAAATTGACTTGAATCATTAAATATCATGTCTATGATCGAATTGTTCAAATTTGGATGGACTATTTGATCTTAAGACGGATCTATTTTTAGATGATTTAAGCTCTCATAGCAAAATTCTTGAACTTTGATCACTAGAAATTAAAACAAATTAAAAGTCCAAAGCTTGCAATTTCATGGCATTCTTTATAAAATCTTAATGCTTACTTGATTTTAATTTGCTAAATATTTAAGAAAAGTTTAGCATCTTAACATTGGTTCCATCCACATTGGCAGAAATAGTCAGAGAATTTTTTTTCTAAATTTTTGCCAACTAATAATTATTTTCTAAATTGAAATCACTTACATTTTTTTTTAGAACCTAACAATGAATTATCAATAAATAAAGGAAAAAAAAAACAAAAATTAATGGGTTCATTTGTTTTACAAAAAAATAAATTTTGAAAAATAATTTTTTTTTGGAAAAATTGTTTTTTATTTAAATGATTATATGTAAAATGTTTATTTGGCTGTTTTTTTCAATAAATTTGTATTGATATAGAAATTATCAATTTTTATATTTAAAGATAGATTCTTTTCATTTTGCACTGATTTTTATTCTCGTAGATATATCATTTTTGCTTTGCTTCGCTTCGTTTTATAATCTTAGGGATCGATCATATTTACTTTGCTTCAATTTTTAAAAAATATCTTTCGATTTTTAAAAGCATAAGATATTTTTTAAAAAATTGATTAATTTTTTAATTGATTCGAAATTTATTTTTAATTGAATATATTTTTTGGGAAAAAAAATCGAAAAGTATTTTTTGAAAATTTTTTTCGGTGAAGCTATCGGATCCAAAAACTGGTCTGGAACTTTAGGCAAATTTAGTTGTTTAAGTTGAGCCCAATATTACAGAACAAACGGACCCGACCCGAACCCAAAGCCGATTTCTTAATGTATTCTCCAAAAATAGAAAAAAAAAATGAAGCTTCAGTGAGCTAGAGAATCGTTGCAGTAAAGTTGGTCTTAAAATATCAAAGAATGAAAAAAAAAATGTGATTCTGGATTTTTTTTTTTTTTTTTAGGGTTTCGAGAAAGGTAAGGAATTTGCTTTGGCATACAATGAAAATTGGAAGCAAATTAAGATGGGTGAATTTTCCTCCTTAAATTATAGACAAATAAAACTTGGTTTCATGAGCTTATTGGTGTAAAAATGTCATGGTGTCAGAGACAGAGAAAAGCGTCAAGAATGATTCGATCATTTTTGTTGTTTTTAACATGTTGGTTATTGGTGTTTCGATTAGCTTGGACTCGTGGTCTGCTATAATTCGACATTTATTATGTATTCTTAAGACATTAGCTTCATTAGAGACTTGAATAGCTATTTTCATTCCTGGGCAAAGATGTAAGAACATGAATTTGGGAGTTTTACTTGAACTTGATTACTAAACAGCGAAGAATTGCCTATGACATTCCGCCGTTTTTAGGCAGAAAAGATGTGTATAGACATATTCCAGTGGATTTTCTGCTTGGTAAATAAGATGGCAGACGATTAAATGCTCTTCGAGCATTAATGGTATGGACTGCCGGATTTATCTTGAAAGCCTTGTCCATTACGTTTTGTATGATTTGCTTCCATATTGAAACTGTTTACCAGGATGGTGATTTGTACTCTTTACCCCCTAGCTTCGTCTGTGTTGTTTGTGGTTTCGGTCTTCCACGAAAAATTTCTTTGGCTTATATTGCTAATTCTTTTTTATTTATTTCTTTAACTAAGAATTTTAACCGAATCTTTTAGATTGACCCTGAACTACCTGTGACTTTTCACAACTATGGCTAGTACTGAGCAACATGTGGCAAATGATGCTGCATCGTCTCTCAGAAAGCAGCTTTGCAAGGCAGTTATTCAACTGGAAGCTTGCAAGGACGCTTCTGAGGACAAGGTTCAGTGGACAGAAATTGAACAACATTTTCGCAATCTTGATTCGACATTAAAGAAGAAATCTGAAGAGGTAGAAGCTAAGGAGAAGAAGCATGAGGAGAAAGAAACTGAAACTTATGCATTGATTGCTGAGAGGGAGGCAGCTGTTGTTACCAAGGAACTAGACTTCTTGGATAGAGTGCCGGAGCTGAAAGATGCTGCTGTTGCTGCCATTGAAGAGGCAAGTGCAAATTTCCAACCAATATCTGTGGAACCTCTTGATGCTGGGGTCACAAAAGAAACCAAGGTAAGAGGCCTTGTTGGTGATAGAAACTTTCCTGATGAGGACTTTCGTCATAAAACAGGTGAAAATACTGAAAATGTGGCTGCTGATGCTAAGCCGCGTCCAGAGCTGACGAAATTTTGTGAGCAAATGGATGCAAAAGGACTTCTTAAATTTCTAATGGAGAATCAGGAAAACCTATATGGCATTTGTCAGGAACTTCCTGTTGCACTAGAACATGCAAGTGAACCAGCCCATTCGGTGCTTGATTCATTGCAGGGGTTTTACCCTCCTGATGAAACAACCCAAACAGTGGATGCTGCCCTTCAGGGCATGCGCAAATCCTGTGCTGTCTTAATAGAAGCCACGGCTGCCTTTATGGCCAGAATTGACCCTGGTGCTGATCACCTTCTGAACCCTGAAACCAAGCAGCATGCCAAGGCAATTGCTTATGAGTGGAAACCCAAGTTGTATAGTGAAGGCAATGGCGCTGCCAATGGCAAATCATTGGAAGAGAAGGCTTGCTTACAGCTCCTTGCTACTTCTAGGATTGTTTTTGTAGTTGCTCACAGCCGGCAGGCACCTCAGCTTTGCCGTTCCATTGGGTTAACACAGAAAACGCCAGGTTGGTGTTCTTTTAATTAACCGACCTGATGGGATTTGGAGGCTGGATCATTGCTTCCGTAAAACGTGTTTTGAGTTTTATTCCTTTTTGGTTTAATGATGTTTTAGATTATGTGGAAAACATATTACATATTGGAGTTATTCCAATGTATCTCTGCCCTACTGATGGCGATACAGCTGTTTGGTGTAGATTTGCTAAACTATGTCTTATTGTGGCAGCTGTTGTCCAGTTATTGATTCACAGTGGAAGACAAGTTGATGCTGTACGATTTATTCATGCCTTCCAGCTTACTGAAAGTTATGCTCCTGTGCCCCTTTTGAATACATACTCGAAAGATTTTGAGGAGAAATTCCCAAGGGAAGGGTGGGAACTCTGGCAGTACTGCTGGTTCGCTGGTATGCATTCTTATACAGAATAAACAACTGGCCCATGCTAAGAATGTTTTCTATCCGAAGATAAGAAATGGCGATTTCCTCTTTGTATACAGGTTGATGTTAATGCACAAGAACTTGCAGCGTTGCGAGCTGTGATAAGCTGTGTTCATGAGAATGGGCTGGAAGCTGACTACCCACTTGACCCACTCCAGAAAAGGGTTGCTAAACTGGAAAAATCACAATCAGATAATAGGAAGAGAGTAGGAGATTCTGGTAAACTTCGTCAGCCGAAAAGTGGATTTAGAGGATTTCGTAAACCTCCTAGTAGGCAGCCTCCGCCTATTTACAACAAGACTGCTGCATATGCAGGAATGGCCGAAAGGTACCCTCATGCTGTCCCTAACCTCTATGGTTATCAGTTCCTGAACCAACCTCCTTATGCTCCACAAGCTAATAATCAAATATTATACTACTATCCTCAAGACGACACCGATAATTCAGCTATATTAAGTACGGTAACTATGGTAGTAGCGGATTGCAACCACCAAAGCAGCCGTATATGTAATTCTTGATAGAAAATTGTGCCATGGACGCAAGGTAAGTTGATCAGATTTTTTGCCCGTGTGATGCTAAATATTACCTTTTTCTCGAGGCTTCTATATTATCCAATGCCTTGAAAAAAACCATGTGTTAGTGTTAGATTGAGCTTTGCTATATTGTTATTTTCTTATCGATCGATAACTGGTAAGATATTGCTGATTGAGGACATGTATTTTTATTTTTATATAAAGGCTGTTGATTCTCATTGGCATGCAAGAAATTGCATTCATTGATAATGTTAGCTGTTCCAAGTACCTGTATCAGCAATAATATTTTGCTCTCCTTTAAAAACCGAAACGATTCTGTGTCTATTGCCATCTATTTCTTTTTATGCTGTAAATGAACAGAGCTGCGAACAGATTTTTGTTGGTATTGTATCTAGAAATATTCTGTCTTGAACAGATCATTTTATTGTAACCTATCAATATCTCTCGGTGAATTTATACTTAAAAAACTAATGTTATTATTACACGATAAAGTGAGAAATTAAGTATATTTATATTGAATGCGTGTCTTTTCTCAACACTCACTCAAATTTAAGTACGATAATAATTCATGTAAACCTATCGATGCAACTGTTCTAGACTGCAAGAACTTTAGCTATTTATGTTACTCCGATTCTTTATTTTTTTAAAGTATTCATGTTTAATACTCGTATCTGACATATATCCAAACATGAGTATAAGATATGATTAAAAATTTTTTAAATACATAAAAATATTAAAAAAATTTAAACATACTTTTATTATATATATTTATATTCGATACTTATACTCGAATATGAGTAATATAATTAACCACTATAATTTCTGTAATCTTAAAAGCTAACTTTTGGTCGGTTATTATTATGCAGAAAGAAGAATATGTGACAGATTTAGGCCATGGATTTCAGCACCAAATACAATTTGATGGTCTAAGGCTTTGTTGAATGACAGGGATCTTCCCATCTTCTTTGCGTGTGGTTTCGACCTTCCTAGGCATAGAGCAAGTAACTCCTAAACCAACTTTGTAAGTGAATAATACTCCTTAAATAGTAAAGTGAAACAGAATAAATATGTCAAAATGACTGACTCTACCATCGATTCTTGCGTGTTTTGTGTTTTTCAAAGCTTTGAAGGCAGGCAGGCAGGTGAGCGTTTCAGGATCCGAAAAGTCGCCGTCTTTTTATTGGTACCAATGAATGTAGTCAATTATTGCACAAAATAATCAAATGGAAGAATCCAGAGAAAAGAGAATAAAGTTATCAGTTACATATATTCGATATTTCAATACATTATGTGGGTGAAAAAACAAGACAAAAATAAATAAATAAAATTAACAAATAATTTAATGAGTTAAGTAGATAGTTCTTATTGAATATATACCATCATTAACGCGCCTGCTAACGCTAGGGGCTTTTTAATCTTTATTTTTATAATTTTTAATTCATATTAAAAATAATTTTAAATAAAAATTTTAATTTATAATTAATTAATTATTTATTTTTAATTTTTAATAATGTGAATATTAACCTATTATATTATGTTAATTATAAAAATTAAATTTATGATAATTATTTAAGGTCAGATATAAATTTTAAATTAATTTGTAAGTTAATGTAAGATCAATTATTTTAAATATATTATTTAAAAAATAAAAATAAAGATAAAAATTTATTTTTTTCTAGTGGATCGAGTTTGACTACTAAATCAAAATTTTAATGAGAGTATAGATTAACTTTTTTAAATATATTATTTAAAAATAATATAAAAAATAAAAATTTCAAAATAAATTAAATACAAATTTTAAATCTTCTCAGGAGTAAATATACAGACTAATAGCTTTAAATACATTGCTTATTCTTTAAATAAAAATCATTATAAAATAAATTTCTTTGTTAACTTTTTTTCTCAATTGATTGGATATTGATATAATTGGCGCGCTAGTCAACTTGTGGTCTAATTAAAAAGATATTTTTTTAAAACAATTATTTAAAAATTTAAAATTAATAATTAATAATGATAATTATGAAAGATATGGAATTAAGTGAAATGTGGCACAGAAATAATATAAAAATAATTAAAAAATATGATATAAAAATTAAATTAAAATTATATGAATATATGAGTGTATAAAATTTATATAAAATTAATAATTAATGTGTAAAATTATATATAAATTTATAATATTTTCAAATACGAAAGACTCAACAGCTCGAACATGTTACAAACATATTTTTTCCTTAAATCAAATAATTATGATCAATTATACAAATATACTATGAATTAAGACCTGTACAAAACACAACATGAAAATATAATTTTTTTTTCTAAATTAAATAATGACAATAAATTATATAAAATATAGATAAATTGATAAATGGTATGAAAATAATATAAAAAATTAATTAAAAGTAAAATAAATATAATATAAACATAATATGAATATAAAAATATTTAAAAATATACATAAAAAATTATTAATACGTAAAATTTTATATTATTTTATAATAATTTTTATTTAATATTATATAAAAAATAATATAAACACAAAAATAAAAATTTTTCTCGTACCTCTCCTTTTTCCTTTCTTTTTTCTATTCCTTCCTTCCCTTTCATCCCAGCTCAACTTAAAAAAAAAAAAAAAAGGGAAAAAAACACATATCAAATGGCATACAAAAGGAGATCTACACTAAATGAATAGTGTTGGAGTGTATTCTCTTTTCATATATGTAATAGATATGAAACAAAAATTTTTTTAAAAAAAAAAGAAAATCCATATTTGTATATATTTTATTATTCTTTCCTTATTTTTAAATAATTTTATTAATTATAAGTTATATCTTCTGTTGTATACCTACCCATGTTTTCCAGTATCGGAAAAGAAAAAAGAAAAAATCTTCTGTAGTATACTATACATTAAAAAGTAGCCCTTCCTAAGCTTTAATAGAGGTTATGGTGACACGTGTCAGTTATAATGCCTTTTTTTAATTTTTATTTTAAAATGTGAAGAAAGAAAAAACAAAAGAAGAATCGAGAAACTGAAAGTGGGGGAAGCCAGAAGAAAGAAAAACGTTTTAGCATTCAAAAATTTTTTTTAATAAAAAAAAAAAAAGAATAAGGGAAGAATAGAGAGAAGTTGAAGGGAAATAAATTAAAATTTAAATTTAAAAAAAGGCTAATTGAATATTAAATTTAATTATTTTTTGCTTCTAATTATGCCTAAAAAATAAAATTTATTGTAAATTCTTTCATTGCATAAATAAAGAAAATGTGAGGATATTTAATTATTTAATTATTTTTATTTTGGATAAAAATAAAAAATTTCCGGTAACCGGTTCTTTTGTCAGCTATCTGATGGAGAAAATTCCCAAAATTCCAGTGAAAATATTCGTGAAACGACAAGAATCTCCTACTCTCCAACTTAAGCAACCTCAGCAATTGATTAAATAACTGTAATAATAAAAATTTAACTAAACAAATTCCAAGTATTTAATCCCAAAAATTAAAAAAAAAAAAAAAAAAAAAAAAGGAAAAGGGGGACTAGTGGGAAGAAGAAAAGCCTGAAGACCCATCAAGAGAACAGAATAGAATCTGGGTCTTAATTTATTTTTGTTCTTACAAAGATTAAGAAGATAAAAAAAAGGAGAAAAAAACCCAAAATTCAAAGCTGCATTCAGGTATCATTTCTTCTTTTTTTTTTGTTCTCTTTCTCTTTTGTTTTTTAGGCTTTGGAAATTTCTCTTTATTTCTGAGTTCAATTGTCTTTTAATTTTGATTTATGCATTTGGGTTCTTGTTTATTTTCTTTGGAGTTGGTTATATTTTGAAATAATAAGAAAAACCCATTTGATTTCTGTGTGATCGTATTGTTTGATTGTATGATTTTGAAAGTCTAAACGGGTAAATGAGATTTCAAGCGGGGCTAAAGGGGTTTTAGGGTTGATTTTTTAGTTATTAGTTTGCTAGCTGTTTTGAAAGTGCGAGAAACAGCTTAAATTTGTTGAAAGGAATTTTTTTAATATGACTTTGACACGAATATGTGTGGGTGCGAAAATCATTGAGGTCTAAAAGGAATTTGGACAATTTACCTTTGTCTTTGTAGCTCTTGTCAGGGTCTTTATATCCTTAATTTGAGGCATCCAAAAACTGGGTTTAGACTACCATATGGTTGATGAACTATTATGGGACGGTTCTACATCCCATTAGTCTTATCTGGTTATTTTGTTCCCATAGTGTCTTTTTTCTATTCCAAAAGGTATGTTTACGTCTGATCTGCATTGAGTTTTAGTTTAAAAAAAAAGACTACAAAAAATAGAAAAAATACATCCAACTAATTAACTGTTAATTTCCTAGAGACTAGGGCATTAACGAAGAGGAACTGCCTGTAGTACAGAAGCGTATGAGGTGCTGGAGTAAAGACAATTCCATTGAAGGAGCAGTCACCAAATTTCAATTAATCTCGAGCCTTCATTTATTTTCTCTAATATTTAGGGAAAAAAAAAAGGATTTGGCTTGTTTTTAGTCAAATAACTCTTTCCTTGGTGATGGGTGGGTGGGGATCATGTTATGTTTTGTGTGGAGAGGCGGCTGCTTTTTATTACTTTTTTAGCTTTACCTTGGTTACATTTTCATGGATGCTAACAAGATTATCAGCATAATAAACTTTGAAAGGAAACTTTGCTTTAATTTCAGTGGGTGTTTTGGTGGTAAATATTGGTTAAAATATTTATTTTTTCTGTTTATTTCTTGATATTTTAAGTTTCAATAAAGCTTGATTTAAAATTTTGATTCTGTATTGGGATTTCTAGTTGGCAAAGATTAGATTTCAAGAATCTGTGTGGTTCTTGTTATCCAGATAGAGTGGTACATCGGCTGTGATATGATGTTCAAAAGGGTTTTCTTCAGTTTTATGGAATAATAATCCCAAGGATCCACCATCTGTGGTTGAGAAAGAATTTTGCTGTTAGAATTTATGAAACACGGTATGTAATGTGTCCTTGATTTATCTGGACTTTCCTGTTTCACTTTTTCCCCCCTCCTTACTTCTGCAAATGAATTATGCATTTTGTCCCTGTATCAGTTTTTCAACAAAATAACTATGGTAATGGTTGTCTTGGCGGGATATGCTCTGGTTGGTTTATGATTTTGCTTTAGGTTAAGTTGATTGCCAAGAAAGGAATTATGTTGTTGAACCAAAGAAATTAGGCTTGATGCTTTTTCCTGTTGTTTCACTTCTTGATTTATGTTTGAATCAACATTCTCTGATTTGTATAAGAGGCTTATTGATCATCATTTTCTTTGACTATTTCTTTAGTTTCTTAGTTCTTCCTTCCTTTTCCTTGTGTGCTCAATGATGACATTTTGAAATTGCTCTATGCGTTTTCTTTGATTGGTTCAATAACATTGGTGGTGATCATTACGTTGAAAACAAACAATCCTTTTGTTGTTTTTTTTTTTTTTTTTTTTTAGGGTACAGTTAGACACCTGATGCATGGATATTTGAAATTCTGGAATGACATCCAGTGAACTAAATGAAAAATGATAACTGAGAGACAAACTTGGATACTCTAAAATAATGTCAGATGTTGGTAAGTTTATGATGAACATCAAGAGGGTATTATTTACTTTGAAGTTACTGACATGCTGAAATTTGTCAGATCATTAAATGGTTCCAAAAAGTTTTTAAAATCTTATACCTTATAAAAATTTTGCCTAAACCTTTTCATCTCAATGCAGTAATATGACTGTATTTGTTTTATATCTCATGTAGGACTTAAAATTTCAAACCTGATGACTTTATTATGATCATTAATGACAAATAAACAATATACTCCTATCTTATGGTTGCATGCTATGCATGGTAGTTTGCCTATTAATATTATTATTATTATTATTATTGTTATTATAGCTTTTCACCCTCTGCTCCTCTTTATTACACGTAATCTCTCGACCTTTTTTTGTTTTTACCCAGATCATATGGAGATATCACTGTTAAAAGTGCTTCTCAGTAACATATCCTCATTTTTAAATTTGTCGTCTTTTGAGAACACCAAGTCAGAACCGGTTCAGAAGTACTACCAGAGAGCAGAAGAGATACTAAAGTTGTTGAAGCCAATTCTTAGCGGAATCGTTGATTCAGAAATTAATTCTGATGAAGTGCTTAGTAAGGCATTCGAAGGATTGGGTCTCTGTATAGAAGAACTGAGGGAGCAATTTGAAAGCTTGCAACGTCTTTCGAGTAAAGTTTACTTTGTAAGTTATTGGTTATTTTCATTTCACAACTGCACTTGTCAATTTTAGTCCACTTATGACTGGAAGAAGCATCTAAGTTAACCTTTTAGGCATTGACATACATCTGATACAGTGAAGCTTTGATCAATTAAAATTAATATTTTCTTATGAGATGTTTGTTGTAGATTGTTGTTGTCATTTTACACTTAATTCTTGTGCAATAACTTGGCAGACATGTTCTACCCATATGGTCTATGTATGTCCTCTTTTTCTTCTTATTTCTTATGGTTATTAGAACTTTATCGTGATTGTCTTTAGTGTAATTGTTTGAATGTATAGCTTTTAGAATAAGTTTAGCCAGTAAGTCCTGATTCTTGAATGTTAGCTCATATTAAGGTGGAAAATTGCTATAGATGGGCGCCTTTTAAGAAAATAATATTATAGAAGAATAGAATTTTCTTAAAAGCAACTATTAGTCAATTAGTTTGGAGCTTTATTTAAATGCAGTTGGATAACCCTCTTCTCTTCCACT
Source organism: Adansonia madagascariensis (assembly GCA_038381835.1). Taxonomy (NCBI): domain Eukaryota; kingdom Viridiplantae; phylum Streptophyta; class Magnoliopsida; order Malvales; family Malvaceae; genus Adansonia; species Adansonia madagascariensis. The sequence goes on from JBBYHL010000005.1 coordinate 7,244,996, forward strand.
TAATTTCTAGGTTCTGCAAGCTGAGTCGTTAATATCAAAGATTCGAAATTCTAGCCTGGATATATTCGAGTTCTTGAAGTCTTCCCCTCAGAAACTGCCAGATGAATTAAGTTCAGCATCTCTTGAGGTAATTTATAACCCAAAATTGAAGCTTCTACTTCTCATTATGTGTTATATATTATAAAAAAGCATAATTATTGTATTCTTACAATGATTACCAAAAAGCCATCTATTGAAGAGTGAATGGCATCTAACTATACTGTTTTGAGATGTTAGAAAATATATAGCTGTCCTTTTTATTTAATTTCTGAGTTCAAAGAATGCTTAAGGGGAATCTACATATCACGATGTCTAACTATTGGCGTGATTGATTGCAGCACTGCTTGCAGAAAATTAAGCATGTGGTATACGAACAAGCATCATCTGTTATTAGGGAAGCCATACGGGATCAAGTGGATAATGTCGGACCATCCTCAGAAATACTAGTGAAAATTGCAGAGAACTTGGGCTTGAGGTCAAACCAGGAGATTCTGATAGAGGCTGTGGCCCTTGAAAAGTTGAAAGAGAATGCTGAACAAGCTGAAAAAACTGCTGAAGCTGAGTTTATTGATCAGATAATTGCTCTTGTAACTCGCATGCATGATCGCCTTGTGTTAATAAAACAATCTGAGACCTGTAGCCCGGTTCCCATACCCGCTGATTTCTGCTGCCCCCTTTCCCTAGAGCTAATGACTGATCCAGTGATTGTGGCATCAGGACAAACCTATGAGCGGGCTTTTATTAAGAAATGGATTGATCTTGGGATCACTGTGTGCCCTAAGACTCGGCAGACTTTGGCTCATACCAATCTTATACCTAATTACACAGTCAAGGCACTAATTGCAAACTGGTGTGAGTCAAACAAGGTGAAGTTGCCTGATCCCATGAAGTCCATCAATTTAAACCAGTCCTATACCCTTCTTGTGCATACAGAGTCTGGCTTGCCAAGGGATTCAAATAGTTTTCCTCATTCTAGAAGCAGCCAACCAATGTCACCTGAATCACGGTCTACAGGTCAATCTGGTAAGAACCTAATCACATCCAGTGGATTTCATCGGGAGGGAACCTCCCCACTGCATCCTCGTTCTACCTCAGAGGGTTCCTTGCAAGGTATGGTTGGAAATGGAGAGGGTCTGGATGTTGCAAGATTGTCATTAAATAGTGCTGAAGACAGGTCAAAGTTGGAACAGAGATATAGCGATTCAGTTGGCGAACCCTCTGTGTCACCTTCTAATAATGCTGGACAGTCATCTCAGAACCATACAAGATCTGTTTCTGCCTCTACTGCACTTCCTAATTCAGATTCTCCTCGAGGAGCAGTTCAAGATGCCAATGAGATTTCTGAGGGCTCAACTCATCTTGCAGCCGACAATAATGATGTTTCTGGAGAGATGAAATCTGACCCGCAGCCTACAGCTACCTCAGCTGTCCCACAGAGAGAACCTGAATTCCCTCCTCGATTGATGGGTGCACGATCTCAAAGCCAAACAATCTGGCGCCGGCCATCAGAGAGATTCATTCCAAGGATAGTTTCTTCTCCTGCTATTGAAAACAGGGCTGACCTCTCTGTCGTTGAAACCCAGGTTAAGAAGCTGGTCGAGGACTTGAAGAGCACTTCACTTGATACTCAAAGAGAGGCCACTGCTCAACTCAGGTTGCTTGCTAAGCACAATATGGATAATCGGATTATAATAGCAAATTGTGGGGTCATTAGCTTGTTAGTCGATTTGCTTCGTTCACCAGATACAAAGACTCAGGAAAATGCTGTTACAGCACTTCTGAACTTATCAATTAATGATAACAACAAAGCAGCTATTGCTGATGCTAATGCAATCGAGCCACTGATTCATGTCCTCGAGACTGGAAGCCCTGAAGCTAAAGAAAACTCGGCTGCTACTCTCTTCAGCCTTTCAGTCATGGAGGATAACAAAATCAAGATTGGAAGGTCTGGTGCAATCAAGCCTCTTGTTGATTTATTGGGGAATGGTACTCCGAGGGGAAAGAAAGATGCAGCTACAGCGCTGTTTAATCTGTCAATATTTCATGAAAACAAGGCCCGGATTGTACAAGCTGGCGCTGTTAGACACCTCGTGGACTTGATGGACCCAGCAGCTGGTATGGTTGATAAGGCGGTTGCTGTTTTGGCAAATCTTGCTACAATTCCCGAAGGGAGGGCTGCCATTGGGCAGGAGGGTGGGATTCCTGTGCTGGTTGAGGTTGTCGAGTTGGGTTCAGCGAGAGGAAAGGAAAATGCTGCTGCTGCTCTTTTACAGCTCTGCACAACCAGTAATAAGTTTTGCAGTGCGGTGCTCCAAGAAGGCGCTGTTCCACCACTAGTGGCCTTGTCCCAGTCTGGTACCCCAAGAGCTAAAGAGAAGGTTTACTAATTCTACTGATTTATATAAACACACACGCACACACACACATATATCACCTCCTTGTACCTTTCATGAAGAGTCATAAGCTTCTGTTGATTGCAGGCGAACTCACTTCTGACCTACTTCAGAAACCATCGACATGGTAATGCCGGAAGAGGGTGAAATTAGGAAAAGAAAAACTTTCATTGCCATCCAAGCCATTGGACAGTTTGTATACGTTTGATGTTTCAAATAATGCATTTGAAGGTTTTGCCGCTTGGATTTTACAGGGTTTGTTGTAGAAAAAAAATAATATTTTAACTTGTAGAGGATTCGATGGAATCTCCTTGTGAAAATACTAAAATACTCTTTTCTTATATGTGAAATTGTGAATGTGGGAAAAGAATTTCATACATTTGAGTCTGGTCTGGTCTTTGCAATGAGCTTTAGGCGGGACATGAGAACCTATGAATAATGTCTGTTCTGGTTTATGTCCTATGATTATTTTTTGACTCAAGACTTGTTTTTTCAGGTACAATTAAAAATTCAGTCTGATTTGTAAGCTATGCTTCTTTCCAGCCATTTAATGATGTATTTGTCATGATTTTGGGAACTTTGTAATACACTTGTTCATCCTCAGGTAGCTCATCCAGCCCCTCAAACAACCCGATAGGCTCAATTTATGTTGAGTAGGATTGGAGTATGAATTTAGGTTTCTCTAACTCAAATTATTATTTAAATAATTAAAATTAATTTTATTTATATTTAATTATAAATATTAATATAAAAATAATTTTTAATATTTTTTTTAAATAATAAAATGAGTTTTTAGATTAGCGTGAACGTGGTTCTATTTGAGCCTTGACACAGAAAAAAAAGTTGGGGCTGCAATCCGATGCGTGGCTTCATTTTGTTTGTTCTTTCACATGAAAGTTGTCTAACGAAAACCCCTTTAGTGATGTTCTCCTAAGCCACTGGAAGAACAGTATGAGTTTAACTAATCGTTTCCTTTTTAATGAGATTTTATTTTGTTAATTTTAACAATGTTTAAGCTGCACAGAAGGAACTGAACCTTTCCTTTTCCTTTCTCTACCTTCTTTAGAACAAATATAGGAAAAGGAATTGAATTTCAATTAAAAATATTTTTTATACTTTTTTTTAATAGGAAAAGAAACTGAATTTCCTTTCTCTACTTTTTTTTTATACTGACAGTTATATTTATTATTTAAAATAATATTAAAAAATTATTTTTTATACTAATACTTTTAATTACATTTTAATTAAAAATATTTTTTATTATCCAAATAAAATATGGAAAGGGAAAGTCTTGGGACTATTTTAAGTGTGAGCAGCGCCTATATTCCAGTACATCGATTTTTACATGACCATGGATGCTATTAAGCACGTAAAAAAATGGAAACAAAACTAGAAAGACAAATGTTTTAATTTTTTGGGAATTGAATGCAGAGGAATAAATTCACTTCGCTCATTGTCATATCATCCCCAACTTGTACAACTTGTTCGTCTAGTGATTCATTGCCAATACCACCCCCCCCCCCAAAAAAAAAAAACTATACTAAAAAAATTGTGATTTTTTATTAAAACAGAATCGAAGAATAAAATCAACAATTAAAGCCAAAGAAGACCAAATAAAAAAAAATACTAAATGGGTGAAAGGAAGAAAAGCATATATCCTTGAAAATTTTTAAAAAAAAAGAAAAAGAAAAGAAAAATGAATGATCCAAGAAGGTATAAAACAGTGGTAATGCAAAAACAAAAAGGCAAAAACAAAACTACAGTCTCCCTCCCCTATCAAAACTTCCACCAAAGAATTACAAATGGAAATGTGGTAAATAAAATCTCAAATAAAAGGATTATATATAAAGGGGGCTTTTAGGGTACAATCCT
>JBBYHL010000005.1:7249399-7260280 GCA_038381835.1 Adansonia madagascariensis
CTATATATTATATATTATATTAATATATATCATATAATAAAAATAAAAATATTTTTATTAAATCTTAAATTATAATTTAAAAATAATAAAAAAGTATTTTATATTAAATTATTTAAAAATAATAAAAATAAAAATATTTTATATTGAATTAGTGTTTTTTACCTATGTATTTATTTATTTATTTATTTATCTACTTATTTTGGAAAAAAAAAATTCAAATTAGAGCAGCATCTCAGAGTCTGAAGTAAAAAGTTTCTCGAAAAAACATAAAAGTTCCGATGAATCCAAATGCCTAATCTCAATTTTTGGCATAAAAATTTACATCTGAATAAATGAGTAGATAATCAAATCTCTGCATTAAAAACTCTCATAATAGCCATTGAACAAAACGCAATTGAATGCCACATTTTCAATTTCAATTTTCAAACTCCTCACAGACTAAAGAAAATTAAACTTAAAATTTGAAATTCAAATTCTAATGTTTTTAATATATTTTTTTTATACCAAGACATTGATCTTATTTATTAAGATAAAGGAAATTAAAACATAATATGTTTCTGCCTCCTGGACATGTTTTTGTCGAAACAAAACAAGCAGATATATGTTGGGCAGTGTCAAATGATGGCCAGGTAACTTTATACTGTCATTGTTCTGAGTCACATAAATTTTGGGTGGACAGTGGAATTAAAGATCTCATCTTATTTTGTTCTACCATTTTTAGCTGCTTCAAAAAGCTTTTTATCTTAAACAAGGATTTAAAATCTCATTGTTTTTGCTGCCAAAAAGAGATGTCTATCATTGCTCGACACTGTGAATTAACTCAACAATATTCCATTTTTAACTTTTCCTTCCAAATTTCATGATCCAAAAGCAGTTTTTTTAACAAAGAACTCGCAGTTAAGGTGTTAAATTTTAAACCCAGACTCATGGAATGTCAATTTTTAGCAGTATAGGCAGGAAACTAACTTGACTAAGCTCTGAAATATAAAATAAAATTATTCAATATCTGCATGCGAAGATTGTCTTTTAGTTTTGATGAAAGTGAGAGTGCCTGAATGCTAGCTTTTGGCTAATGGCCAGCCAGATAGCCCCTTTCTGTTTCAGTCCCAAACAAGAAAGAGACCCTGTTGTCTTGCTTCGGCTGCACTGGGCACTGCCTTTTGCATTTGTTTCTTTATTGCTTCTTTTGCAGTAGCTTTTACTTCTTTATATTCCCACTTGTCCCCCTACTTCTTCCCCCACCCCCCCTCTTAATTTCCCTCTTTGCAATTCAAAATTAAAACCTTATTCTTAGCTATATAAACCTTGTTACTTCCCAGGTTGACCCAAACAGAGTTTTGAATTACAAAAGTTTAGTTTTATATTAACTTTCAAGCTTTAAGCCATGGAGAGTTCTGCAATTAACTGTGATGACGAAGAAAAATGGGAAGCTGAGGAAGAAGAAGAAGCATTGTCATTGTGTGATCTGCCAGTCAATTTGAATAAAGAAGGGAACCAAATCCAACAAAGGAATGAGGAAGATGGGGAGTCCCAAGCCATTAAAACAGAAGAAGATTTCAACTTTGGCTCACTGGGTGGTGGCTCTTTGTCAATAGAACCAGAAATGTGTGCTGCTGATGAAGTGTTCTTTAAGGGCCAAATTCTGCCCTTCCGTCGGTCAGTTGGTTCGGACAGCGGCCTAACAGGGTGCCACCAAGATAGCCAGAACAATAGCCGGTGCTTGTCAAGGTCCGAGTCCATGGACTATGGTTCATTGAGCAGGTTCACAAGTGGTAGTAGCAGTAGTAGAAGCAGCAGCACTAAAAGTAGTTATCAGTACTCAACAAATAGCAGCAATTCCAGCACAGTTACAGCAAGTAATTCCAGTTCCAATTCCAAGTCGAAGCCAATTAAAATCCGAAACCACTTCAACACACATCCAAGTCCAAAACCCCAGATTAGATCGTCCAAAACTTGGAGACCAGCTCATGTCAGCAGCCGAAACCAGATATCATCAATCTGGGATTTTTTCAGGTTAGGTTTGGTTCGAGCACCCGAACTCGAATTACAAGACTTGAAACTTCGTACCAACAACAACAACAACAACAATGCTAATAGAAATTCTGTCAGCCGAAACGGCAGTTGTAATAGCAGTAAAAGCAGCAGCAACAAGATTGTCAATGGTGACCAAGTTGCAAAGAATCAGCAAGATTCGAACAAAGGGTTCTTAGAAAAAAAAATGGGGTTGTTTAATGGATGTAAATGCTCGTTTGATGCAGTTGAAACAGTTCCATTGAACAACATAGTCGTCATCAATAGTACCACGAAACACAGTGAGAAAGAGATATCAACGTTGCACGCCGCCATGGAAGAAAAAAAGAGGGTACAGCTGGAAGTGAAGATAAAGAAGAAAATGAAAGAAAAGCAAGAAGCAAAGCAAGCTTTGTCACGTAATCGAACGTTTGAATGGTTAAAGGAGCTTTCACATGCAAGCTATGTTGATGAGGCTTAAAGAAAAGAGATAAAACTCATGAACAATCTCTCGCATGCTTCCCTTTTACTATTCTTTCATCATTATCAACTTTTTTTCTTTTGGGGGGGGGGGGGTTATGGCTTTTATATTGTTTTTTAGATTTATATATTGAAATGCTTCAAAGAGCAGGCTCTTGTACCTATAAAATCTATATCTCTCTTGTCTCTTGAGAGATTTGAAGTTGTTAATTATATTGAATTTTCCTTTTATTTTTCAATTTCACTTTTCTGATGTAAATTAATGATTGAAAAATGCTAGGCAGCCGTGATGGATGGAAAATATGAGCGTGACGGTGGTGGCAGTGGAGGTGCTTTATCATGATTAAAATGTCAACTTTTTAACAAGACATACAAACTGCAACTAGTAATTGTCGCTAAAGCAAACAACGACGCATGAAACAGATAGGCACAACTTTCATCTATGAATATTTCACTGAGACTCAAAGAGGGGGTTGGATATAAAAATAATTTAATATAAGTATATTTAATTTTTTAAATGTTTTAAGAATATTTGATATTACGATTAATTTAATTAAAATAAAGAGTTCAAACAAAGTAAAGGCGAAGACAAAAGGGTAAAAATAAGAAGAAATAAAGGAAAGTTGAAAGCATGCAATTTAGCCTCACAAAAAGCAAAAGTTAAATATAGAAGGAAGGAATTTGGATAATAACTCTTATTCTTTCAATTTAAATCTTTTTTTTTCCTTTCGATGATTTCGTGATTGACAAAGGGAAAAAAGTAATGGCTTCATTAGTTGATCTTATCTCAAAAAAAAAAACCAATAATTCTCCCCTTTGTAATCTATCTGTTTGCCCCTTTTGTTTGGAGATTGGTACTGCTACCTTTGCCCTTTCAGACTCTTAATAAGTGGGACTTAGATCATCAGTATTTGCTTTTTTAGAAGGCTTGTATTCGATTGGACAGCATATCCCACACGCATGGCAGTGTTCATCTCCATCCTTAAATCGTTTTCTCAATTATTTAGATTTTCTTAGTATTAAGCCAACAGAATAATTTAGGAATAAAGACAATAATCTTTGCGTATGTCAGTATGTTTCACAGATTCTACCATTGAAAAATAAGAACATATCTCTCAGTGAAACCGTGAGCCCATGTCTTTGAGTTCAATTCCCGTACAAGAAACTTTTGTTTGTCTAATTTTAACCACAAATATTAGGCCTTTTTTACGTTTCTCAACAAGAGAATGCTTGAAAACTGTGGAAGGTGTTCAGCATCTCCCAGCGGGGCTTTAGCTTTAACTCTGGTGGGTAATGGTCTCAAGCATAGATTTATATAGAGATTGCAACATAATATTTTAATGAATATTTTATGGTTTCAATATTTATCGTAAATATTTATAATCATAACAGAAATAATAAAATTAAAAAATATATCTTTGATCGTAATTTAAATAATGATATTGAGCTTGCTTAACCAAAGAATGCTTATCAACAACGATGTATCTTGGGGTCCTCTTACATGCAAAGGAAGTATACCTAACGGATTCTTTGAAAAGTGGGGAGCCTCTAATTATTGAAACTACGATTATTTCGATTCATTACAAATTACAAAACATGGTGCATGAAATACGACAATGTGTTCTTTGGACCCTGGCTCAAGTGGGCATTTTCTGATGTTAAGTTTTTGTCTATTCATCCAAAGAATCAAGGAAATCTGCGTCCCATCAACCGTAGTATTTTGAAGAATTAGGCCAAGTTGGCCCAACTAGCTTGGAAACTGAATTATAGTCAAGTGAGGCCTAATCCTTTAAAAAAATATATATTATCTGTTGTATGCTGTAGTTTGTGAATAAAGTCAACTAAATTAAGGAATAAAGCAAGAGCTATCTTACACTAAAACTTAATTTAATTAATTTATATAATTATTTTTTAAAAAATAATATTTAATAAATTTTAATTTTAATTTTTAAAATTTGTAACCTTTACCTATCTCGATCTTATATATACACACACGCACTCATTTACCATTACACAGATCATTTGTGAACACAAGTGAAGAAGAACCGATGCTAGCGCCAATATCAACTACAATTTGCTGAAAAACTGTGGTTGGACGTTTTGGTTTGCAGCATTTGCATTAGAGAATTAGGCTTATACATGCTTCAGATTATGATATTTTGGAATTTTCTTCTTTTTTTCCTTTAGACTTTCTGAATGGCTTTGAAATAATTGGAGAAAATTTTGGCATTTACATCTTCTATAGGTACAATGTTCAAAGCAAATTAACCATATAAAATCCGAGGTGATCAAGGCCTCTATTCCTTTTCCCTTCTCCTCCTACCCAACCCAGTAATACAATCTTTAACTACTTGAGTAGATCTTCCCATTTGCAGTACTGCCCTCCTGCTAATGCACGATAAAATCTATCCCTGCAATAGACTGGTCTTCCATCAGCAGCCTCAGCAGCTGCCGCTGCTAGATCATCATCGGCCTTAACCTCCACCGGCAGTTGCAGCAACTCTTCTTTTCTACAATAGACAGGGAAGTGTTGTAATAAGAACAAAAGTGAAAAAAAAAAAAAAAACCCAAATGTCATGGATCATGGTAGTTGAGAATTTGATTTTCTTTTTTGATCTTTCATGTTTTCTGCCCATGTACCTTATATTGAACTTTGTGTTGGTTTTTGAAGCTACAACATTTGATGGTGTATCCTTCGTGACAAAGGCTGTTTTAAAGACATCCTCTACTGGTGTGGCGAAGATAAATAGAAATACTGCTGTAACAAGCAAGGCCCCCGTTCCAACTAGCGTCTGTTTCAACAACTTGATAACTGGTTTAACCTGGCGAGGCAAAGATTTTTTTTTTCATGTGAAGCTTTCATGCCTTTTTCACAATCAAAAAATTATAATTAGAGCTCCCAAAAATCATGTTCTTTATTCATCTGTGAGGCATAACATCATTTCTTGCATTAATATATGTATGTATGTATGTATGTATGTATATGACACACATAAAGCACAACTCTTTCCTGGGTAAGTTGTATGCATATGATAGTACCTTATAAGAGCCCAGCAATCTGTCACGAGCCAGGACCTGGAAAGGAAAAAGGAATTAAAGATGTCAATATGGTGCATTAAAATGATATCTGCAAAAGTTTTCTGATGGTGTATCTTCTAAGAGTATGATGAAGAATTCCATTCCTGTTTGTTTCTAGATCAATTGATTTCAATTAAGTCACACTAAATTGGCTGTGGTTGTACTAACCTCAGGTGGTTTTACCCACATTTGACCATCATACCACCCAGTCTCTTCATATGGTATTACAGCTGATAGAAGTCTATCGCCAACATAACTCCATCCCTGCAACATGCTGAATATATTAATGTTGTAAAGTTCCAAACGAAACCGATACTCGGATCATTCAGGGATTAATAATGAACATGGCTGCATCTAAAGTGACTGAAAAGTCGCTCAACGAAGAACAATGAGGGAGATGCAAGTAAAGTAAGTCTTTTGTTGTGCCATTTCTGAGAAAGTTTTCTGGTGCTGAGCTTGTTCAAGCATCTACCAGTAGGAGATTTTTTTAGTTAAATTGCTGATTAATTCAATGGAATCATGCATTTCGATTTTGGTGTTAGAGCTAATTGACATATTTTATGTTTCGGTTCAATCTTTCTTGTCAATGAAACACTTGAATAAGAGCTAAGGCCCCAATATTGTCGCAAAGTTTTTTTTTTTTTTTATCCCCTATGTGTTCGAATCTCGAAAAAAAAAAATGTTAGTCTTACTGTTCATATGTTACAATAACAATATACCGAAACAATTTGTTTTATATAGATGATGGGATTACATTGATCCAAAGCTATAATCTGTTCATATGCATATTGAATCCTCCATGTTAGCCTACGTTAGCCTTAAATAAACAACGTCATCATCTGTTCTTTATTATAGTTATAATTCGTGGCATGGTTGTCAGCCTTAGAACAGAGTAAAGAATCCTACATATGCATGTCATACACAAGTTATATCCCCAAAATGATTCACAGATGGCCATGACTCAAACATCCTTAAAGCACGACAGCAACAAAAAAGGCTAAACTTGAAGAAAACGATCATACCAGATAAATTCTTAATACAATTAGTGAAACGAGGAAAAGAGTTCCTGTTCCAGCAGCAAGCACAAATCTTAAAGGTTCCTGCAAGGTGTGAACTAGAATGTTAAGGGGCAAACTTTGAAGGAGACGGACATGTGTTTGATATAGGTATACTTAATTTTTTTTAAGTTTGGAGGATTATACCCAATATTCTTGTTGGAATATCTAATAAACAAAGATATTTTAAGGAAAATGAGGAGTCTAAATAATGTCATGGTGATGTTTTCAGCTTACCCTTGAAGGATTAAAGCTCGCAGCTGCTATTGGGACTCCAAGAACCGTGAAAGTTACTAGCCAGAGCCCTCCTAGACGAAGGAAGAACTGCCCTGGTCCCAGTTCGCCCCATGAATACAGAGGTCCATCTTTCAGAGACGAGTACTCATTCACCTATTTCAGGAACAGATGATTGTGAGTTTGACCATATAACAATTAATTATTTTATAGCCTACAAGAAAAGTTACATCCGAGTCAGAATCCATGTATGCCTGGAAAATCACGTGCTTTTTCATGCTTTCCATTATTCATTTCTCCTATGCTAATACCTGCTAGGACGTTCAAAGTTCATTCTATAATAAACTATGTTATCCAGATATTTAACATACTTATATTAGACATGTATCAATATCCAACACTCTCTTAAATCTAAGTAACATAGATGAAAACATAATCAAATATCCCCTCCCTCTTCCCTTCTTTTTCACTCCAAGATTAGATTCATAATTCAACTACTTTTTCTTATCTGCAGGGACCAATAAGGAAATACATTTTTAGTCTCAGTAAGTGAATATCATATGCAAGAAAGTTTTGGGGTAAAAAAACATACCGGCCTTTGTTCAAAAGGGACCTCAATTTCCAAGCCAGGTTCCCAGCTTCGGCCTTGGAAGCCACCGCTCCTACCACCATCCATCTCATCTCTTAACGCCCTGACAGAAATCCTCCGAGGCAGCTTCTGCCCTCCGTGATACTTAGCTAAGCATGAACCATAGCTGCTGCTTCCAAGCTTAATATGTCTTGGAGTAGGAATATTTAAAGAACAATAAACATTTAATCTGAGCATCTAGTTTTCTGAACCAAGTTCGATGATGCAGCTGACTAATCTTTCAGTACTTTTTTTACTAACAGGAACAAGGCGATCGAGGCTAAGGAGAAGGAAGAAATGACAGTTTGAGTTTCACTAGTTAAAAGCCATGGTTTAGTTAAACACAATTTACGTGGAGCAGAAAACAACCATACAAACTACTTTTTGTCTTGTTTCTTTCCATGGGTTGTTAACAAGGGACCTACATCTTCAATTACGTGGACGAATCATGAAACCTGATAATCACCATTAAAGAAACTGCCAATATTTTGTGTGGTTGGAGAAGGAAGTCGAGAATGGTAAGCGTTAGCTTAATGCAAAATGCGGCAGTAATTGACTTGCACGCTATTTTTTTGTGCATTCCTCGTGTTTCCACGTGCGAGAGTAAGATTTTGCGAGCCATGGTTCTGGGATTGTCCCCCTTACACCTGTCCAGGGAATCGAAATTTTTTATCAATTTAAAAATTTATTTTATTATTTATAATATTATTAAAATAATTAATATTCATATAAATTAAATTTAAAATAAAAAACACTTTTATTAAAACACTGTGTTCAATGCTTAATTTGTACGAGCCAGACAAATAGTCTGACAATAGACTAAGTCTATGAGTCTTCATGTTCTTCTTGAAAGTTAAATATGGATTATGAATTAGAATCGATTCCAGTTTTAAGACATTTAAAATCAAATAAAACATCCAATTCAAGATATATTTTCTTTCTTTCCTCTTTTAAGTTGACTTCACATCAACTCCAAACCAATAAAAAATAAAAATAATGTTATAAGAAAAAAAATCATTTTCATGTTCAACTTTGTAAATAATAATAATAATAATAATAATAAATTCAAATCCATGTTATTGATTGATACTTCATATACCTACCCGACTTGCCTTTGTTTCATTCACACCAAATCTGTCAACTTTAGGAAACTCGTTTAATTTAGATTCTCCGATCATAATTGCCGATAATCTTACAATCAAATTTAATAATTCGTATATTTATATTATGTTCACGTTATTCTTAAATTTTATAATTATATTAAAATATCATATATTATATATATATAAATTGATATTCTAATACTTTGCATTATATAAATTCTCATTTTTGCGTGTATGATGTAGAGTGCGGGACTCGTCCATAGGTTTGATCCCAACATCTTCAAATTATATATATATATATATATGTTCTTTCCCAGTCGTCACCTTTTTCCTAATAACATAGCAATAGTAGATTATGAAAAAAGTAGAGTTTTACCTTAATTTGCATCAATAAACATTTGAGTGATTTTTTGTTCTTTTGATTTAATAATATTTGTAGTAAAGCCTCTGAGAATAAAATCATGAGTAGCACTCAAATGTTATTCGATGATTATACACCAAAAAAGAAGGCTAAAAGCAAAGCCTACTTCTTGTTGTACTGGAACAGCTCCAAAGCAAACCTCGTGTTTTTTATTATTAGGGTTTTTCTTATCTGCTGTTTCTTCTTCATCGCTGGTTACTTTGCTTCTTCTAACCTTATCTCTCAGGTTCTTCATTTATTTTCATCCTCAAAAAAATTTAAAAAAATGGTTTTAGATTTCGGTTTTTGTTATTTATTTTTCTTATTTCATTTATGGAGCAAAGCAGATTGAAGGAAGCCTGGACTCATCACTGGACTATGACTCAATGCCACATGGAGAAACTGGAGATGAATCTATTTCTATAATTCCTTTTCAGGTTTTTTTTTTTATTATTATTATTGTTGAATTTGATAAAGGAATGTCAAATGTAGTGGTAATTAATTTGATTGGCTTTTGGAGGTGAAGATTTTGATCTCTTTACGATTTGATTTGACTCTAAATCTTATGTTTATTGTATTTTTTCATATAATTATTTATTATTAAAAGTTCGTTTTTGATATGACGAGAATTTTTTTTTTTTTTTTTTAAAGGTTATAAGCTGGAGGCCGCGAGCCTTTTATTTTCCCAAATTTGCAACTCCCGAGCAATGCCAACATATAATCAGCATGGCAGGACCGAAACTTGAACCATCAACTGTGCTTTTATCAAAGGGAGAAACTGAGCAACCAATTGATGTTAGAACAAGGTACTATGTTTTATATTATTGTCTTCGTCAACTTGTTAACATTTTAAGAATTTTTATTATTTGGGTTTTTTTTTTTTTAATATCAAATTTATAGTCACACATTTGCTTGTTAAGCAGTATGGGTACATTTCTTAGTGCTGATGAAGATGAGACTGGGATTTTGGATGCCATTGAAGAAAAGATTGCAAAGGCAACAAAGCTACCAAGAAATCACTACGAGGTAGCCCAATTTTGATCCTTACTTTAGGATCTGTTGTAATATTATTAATATATATATATATATATTTTGCATTTCTAAACCATAGTTAAACCTTTTTGACGTCATGATGGGCAGTTCTCTGAAGTATTTGTGGTTATTATGGATCACCATGTTGTTTCAGACATTTAATGTCTTGCACTATGGAGTAGGACAGAAATATAATTCGCATTATGATGTGTTTGATGTTGAGCGATATGGCTTGCAAAAGAGCCAAAGGGTATGTTTTCCTTTTGCTGTTTATTTGGTATTTTTTTAGAGGTGAGAAAACAAATCTGAATTCAAATATTCGTCTAAAAATTTTTTGAATTTGTTTAAATCTGAATTGATTTAAAAAAAATCGAAGATCCAAATTTGAGAAATCCTAAAAGTTTCAAACCCGAAAAACGAATCTAAAACAATTTAAATATAAAAAACCTAAACTCGATTTGGACTAAAAAAATATGTTCGAGATGGTTATATCTTTATTAAAATCTAAGAAAATGCATGACTAACCCAAACCTGGTCCAAATTCGACATAGAATGACTCGATTCAAATCCGTTCCGTCCAACTGGATTGGCGCTGCTGGTATTTCTTGTAACTCTTTTGACAGATGAACAACGGAACAAGTTTGTTGTCAATGGCAACATAGCCATGGTTAAAATATGCAAAAAAGATATTTAAGTTATTCCATATTTTCTATTGAAAATTGAAATAAACAAAATAAAAATTGATTTTCTTCTGATCTCTAACAAATTAAACATTCTGATAAATTTCGATAAGGTTGCTACTTTCCTGGTGTACTTATCAGATGTTGAAGAAGGAGGCGAAACTGCATTTCCATTTGAGGT
>JBBYHL010000005.1:7267778-7278466 GCA_038381835.1 Adansonia madagascariensis
TTTTAAATTTATTAAAAATCTATTTATTTGGGAGTAGAACGCTCATTGTTGGGCTATTTCTGTGTTTCATTAGTTCATAATATTCATCCATGAAAGTGGATGAAATTTTTTTAATTTGTTTTTGACATAAATAATAAATTTAAAATTTGACATTGCTTTAAGCATGAGAAGCTTTTTAATGTAAAGAGTAGGTAGTTTCTTTCTTAAATTAAAAAACAAAAATTGGCATTTTTTTTTTCAAAATTGGGAAGTTTTTTTATGTAAAAGTAAAAGTTAGGTAGTTTTTACCTAGTAAAAAGTAAATAGTTTTTTCAAGCAAAAAAATAGATAATTAATTGTTATTTCAAGTTAAATAATAAAAAAACTCTTAATTTTTATATTTATTTTAATAATTTTATTTAATTTTTTATAATTTTTTAATTAAATTGATGTCACTTGATTCAGTAATATCAAATTCAGCCAAAATTTTTATTAATAGTATAGATTTCAATCATTAGGTGCTTGAATTTTGCGTTGTCATTTTTGCGGTTTTTCTCATGCATGCGATAGAGTTTTGTCATTTTTGAAGATGCTATCCAATTTTCTAGCCTTTCTATTTTCTATTCTCTTTGGAACGTTAAGTTGGCCTAGAAATAAAATGAGTCAATGATTAAAACATTAATAATAGTGTAAGAAGTTAAAAGATTAAAATCTTACCCATTAATTATTAACGGCATTAAATAATAATAATAATATTGGTCCAACTCCATTTGATCGGGTCATTTATGGGCCAATTAAAGTGTTTTTGTTTTCAGTCCATTCTTGAACAAATCTTCTTGGTACCTCTTAAAAGTGACATTTGAAAAAATAATTAATATGTATTGTTTGAACTCGATAAGAACAATGGAGAAGAAATTTTCTAATTTGATACACTATCCTCAATTTAGATAGAGTTTTCTATAGACCAATTTGGGCTGGATTCAGCATAGTAGCCATTTTCACAGCTGTACCCAAGGCTCCTGTTCATTTAGGTCCGAACTAGTACAATATTATTCACAATAAATTTAAAACTTATTTTATATTTTAATAATTTTAAATATAATTTAGAATTCATTTGAATAAATAATATTTTTTTTAGTTTGTAAAATAATCTTAAAAATCTATATCTTGAAACCCAATCTGAATCAGGCGTGATCCGTGAATCTAATAGATGATCCAATCCAAGAACAAAGTACATTAACCAAAATCTTTATTTAGTATCATGTTGCTTTATTTGGTGTAAATTTGATGTTTCCAGAAAATCATTTTTTTTAATTGTTAGATAATTAATTAATGTTTTTTTATCCGACAGTAGGTATTATGTTGTTTTAATGTTATCGCTATGCATTTTAGAGGTAGAAGTTAAAATAAAATCCAATTCCACCTACAGAAACTAATGGTTACTGTTACGTGCATTTCAACTGAATATTTATTATTATATTTATTTTAAATATATAATTGAATATTTTATATATAAATAAAGGTAAAAGTGTATATTGATTGAAATTTCTATTAATATGTAAAGTTTGTTTATTATGCGAATTATATTAAATTAATATAAAGTTTTTGTTGTAATATGTTAATGTAAAACTAATACTATGAAAATAAAAAAATATTCAATGAAAAATTTAACTCTTTTTTATTTAGACCATTGAAGATAAAGTAATTCAATATAAATTTTAATTTTTTTATTTTCATAAATATATTTTTTTGCAAAAGGTCTTTTAATGAAATTAATGTTTGTTGTCGTGTGTGTCACTTATGTATATTTCTAAATAAAGAGAATTAATAAATTATTCATTAACAGAATTTTTATTAATATATAAATTTTGTTATTGTGTAAATTATATCAAATCAATATATAGTTTAGTATTTTTAATGTTAATTTAAAATTAAAAGCAAAAAAAAAATTAATCTAAGTATTATTTTTTATTTGAATAAAGCAATTTAATCTAAATATTAGCAATTTTTTATCAGTAAATAAATTTATTTAAAATTCTTTTACTAAAATTAAAATTTTTATTTATAAATATGGATACATTTTATCAATATTAAAAAAATTAAAGCAATTTGATATAAATTTTCAAATAAATTATTTAATAAATTTTTTAATAAAATTAGAATTATTGCTTAAATTTAGATAAATTTATATTCTTCTATATACGTCGTTTAAAGCAATCCATTAATTTGAGGGGACTGCTTCCTTTAGAGTTGCCACCTCGCAACCTCATATTCTTATAAAAATTTTAGTTGATTTTTTTGTGTTATTTTTTATTTTGTGTATTCATATTATATTCGTATTACTTTTTGTCTCATCATTAAGTTCAAATTATTATATATTCATATAAATTTTGACACATTAATACTTTGTTTTATATAAATTTTAATATATTTATATATTCATATTATGTTCGTATTTTTATTGTGTCATGTTCTAATTAGTGCCATGTTTTGTCGTGTTCTTGTTACTTTTTGGTGCCATAATCGTATTCAAAGTATTATATATTTATGAAAATTTTAATACCTTAATAATTCTTTTTGTGTAAATTTTGAAGCGATCTCCCTCAATTTGGAGGTATTGCATCCTTTAGGGTTGCCATTTTTCTTTCTTTTTGTTTTATTTTTGTTATTTTTATTTTATCAATTCATATCCTATTTGTATTTTTTTTTATATTAAAACTAAATTCAATGTATTATATATTTGAAGGGAATCTTGTATTTCGAATAAAAAAAAATTTAAAAAGAAGTAATTAATAAAATAAATCAAGAAATTACAAGAAATTATATGCGCAATGAAAAAACATCAATATTACAAATTGAATTCCTTCAGGACCTTCGAATATGTTTACCTGTGATTACAAAATTTTTTTTCAACAATTAAATCTTCAAAAAATGAGATCATACCTCCTCAATGACTCATAACTTTAAGGGAAAAATCTCTGCAAGAAAATCCACCAAAAAAGATCACATCCAAGCTTTTCGAAATCACGAGCGTTCCAAGTGAAACGCCTTCAACGATTATCCAGATTGATGGTAATGAGAACTTTATCAATGTCTAGGGTTTCTCTAGTACTAGCTAGAAGATTTTGGAATCTTAAATAAAAGGTATTTTTTTAGCATTTTTCCCCAAAAAAAAGGGTTAATAAAATTTATGATAAACATAAAAGAGAAAACCTTAAATGCAACAATTGCAAGGTTTCTTGATTTTTCTTATTTGGCCATAACAACTCAAGAACAATTTTTTATCACGAAATATTATGAAAAATCAAGATGCAAGAACAAGAAGGTGGTGTAACTAATCACATTACCCTTAGCCAAAACTTGGAAGTCTCTAAAACAAAGGTGGCATCAACTTCCTTAAAGATTAGTTGAAATTAGGATTTTGTTCAAATTCACTTAGCCAAAATATATGAATAATGCATTTATATATTGTAAATTAGGTTAAGCTATTAAGATTGGATCAAGATTCACTTAACCTAATGGCCAGCCCAAGTTAATGTCTACTATAGAGATAGGTAAAACTCTTTTACCTCGTCCAACCAAGATTAGGCTTAGATATTAACTAATTAATATCTTGGCCTAATCTAACACCTATTTGGGCCTTAATATGCATCTAACCATAATATGTGTCTTCAAACAAGGCCTCTTAGATTAACTTAACAAGGCTTTGGCTAACCCTAAATTTACATATAAAAATATTAATTTTCTTGCCTAAGTAAAACAATTTTACTTTATGTAAATTTAATTAAATAATTATAAAGCACTTATTTAATTTACCAAGAATAATTATCAAATAATTATCTTATTAACTAAGAACTAAATTCAACCATTATTCAGGCAACCCTAATGTCATGTCTAATATTAGATATTATTTAGATTAGTCATACTTACTTTTCTTGTATTCTTAAGACATCCCTATTAGATTTCATAAATCTAATATGTTTTAAATAAATTTTTAATTGAACTAATTCAATTAAGTCCTCCATCATATACTTTTTTATTTAATTAAGTCATACTTAATTAAATCTCAGTTTTAATCCAATTAACATGTACTATTATGTATGACAAATTAGGTTCCCAACATTTAAGCAATGAATATGATTAATCTCATTAATTATATTCATAGATCAAGAATGGGATCTAGCAACCCATCAAGACCATCCAAATGTTTAAGAGTGATATATAACCTCAGCAAAACCTTCAAGTGACCAGCTTATCTATGTAATTCAATCTTTTCACAAATATCCTGGATTGAGCATGAGCTCGGTGCTATGTCTACTCATACTTCAAACCATATTAGCCCTTACAGCTCATGGTTAACATTATGAATTTAGAAAACTAATTGCTCTTAAACTCATCGTGCTTAGGCAAAAGACTTTAATCCTATTAACCATGGCCAAGAACAGATATGATAGATCTTTGATGTTGTTAAGAGTGGCGAATCTCTAGATCACACATCCATCCTTGTACGCTTCTTATCATACCCAAAATCACCCTACCTATGATATCCATCAAAGTCAACCACTTTGTGATGAAATCAAAGTATGCCACTCCCCATACAAAATGTCTTGGTATCATAAGATTGAGGACTCGTTGCATAATTGGCACGTGAGAACATTTCCACAAACACTTGCATGATTAATACCAAATAATGTTCTTACATGGGCTATGTTTAGTGAACTATTTTCCACAAAACAAGCATCCCTATGTCATCCTAAGTATCTCGCATATTTCAACCTATGAGATCACTTGCTTACTTCTTAAGTACAAAGACATAACATAAGTTGGTCTTTAAGCATTACTATGCCCCATTTTGACAATACGATGACCAAAAACATTTTTAAAAACTAGCTTTGATGCATAAGAATCTCATAATGCAACACTTTATAATTTCTTTGCAGGGCCTTTTCAAGTTCCATGGGCTTCATCCAATTAATTGTTTCATGACAGTCAATCATGCCATTAACATGAAAGAAAACCTTGTGTTATTAAATGAGTAATGGATATACAATTAATGACTGTGTATCCAATGTCCCAATCTTATTGGTTCAAGGGGGTACACTAGCAATATTCATATAATTTTTTATACGTTAATAATTTCTTTTATGTAGATTTTTATATATTGTGTTTTCATATTTTTTTTGTTATGTCGTGTTCTAATTATTTTTTTATATTATATTTGTGTCCTATCTTGTTGTGTTGGAAATTGTCAAGTCTAATGATACTATTTAAATATCTCTCAATTTTATGTCACATGTTCATGTTTGTTTCAACTTGAGTTTTCTCTGATGCCTTATAGTACTGATCTTGATTACGTTATTGTACATTTGAACATAAGTGATGCATGCTTGATATTTTATAGTCAAGTTCAATTCTCGTATACTATTTTGCATTGAAATAATATTTTCAAGTTTTATTTTTGTCGTTATCATTGTTTTGGCCACAAGTCTAAAGTCTCTACCACTTTTATGCATGCAATTTTCAATAGATTTGTTTGGTAAGTCATTCATGTAATCTGATTTTTATTTTTACATAGTAATATTCCTATACATTGTATCTTTATCCTAGAATTTTGTGAACAAGGAATAACATGTCTATAGTTATTGAGTGATGCATTTTGTTAATTATGTCTTAATTAAGCCTAGCTAGGTTGATCATACATTTGGTATTTGAGTGACATACTGATGATATTTTTAGGCTTTGGAATATGCACAATCGTCCATCAACTTCGTAGGAGTTTCTGGAATTCAATCAGAGGTTAGATTTGTTTCAAGGAGAAATACGAGCATTAATGATGACAAGCATAAGATATCAATCAACTATGAAATTTTAGAGGATTGTACTAGTTTATATATAATTTTGTAATTTACGTATTATATGATGTAAAATTTTATAAAATATTGTGATTCAATTTGTTATTATTTATTTATCAATGATATAGAAAATCATATTTATTTTAAATGGTATATTTTCTTTTGTTATAAGGGAAATTGCGACGAATCTATTGATGGATGCATTTAGTAGTGACGGAATTTGAGATAATTTTGTAACAGATTAAATAAATTGTAAACTCAGAAGTTGTGACAAAATTAGTGAGGGAAATTGCTAGTTGTGACAAAACTTGTAATAGAACTAGTGAGGGAATTTATATGAAGACAAAAATTTGTGACAGCGCTTACAATTGTAATAGAAATTTTCAAGCTTTATGATAGAATATCGTGACAGACAGCTGCCAGTGTCAACAAAAATTCTGATGGAATTTTTAACCATTGTAACAGAAAAAACCATTACTAAATTATTGACGAAATCGGCAAATTTTGTGACTTTATTATTAGTGAAGGGGTATTGGTCTAGGGAAAACTGTTATTAATTCTATTATTAAATCTTAGCTGTGACAAATTTAAAGCATTATGTGATGGATTTTCCATCACTGTTCAGGTAATTTCTAGTAGTGATAAAACCCTTAACTAAGTTGGTGCCTTAAGTCAAAATGAAAGCAATTCAGTTAGGAAATAGACAAAAAAATTATAAAATAAAAATAGTATATTAATAGAGTTATGTAAATAATTTAATGTTTTCGAAAAAAAATTGTCCACTTTCTTTGCGTTTAAAAATTTATTACATAAAATTAACCTCTTTTTTTTTTTTGCATATTATTTTTACATTTTTATTTTTTTGTGTCATAATTTAATAAATTTATAATGTATCTAATTGAGTTTGAACACGAGTCAACTAAACTAATTCAATTATTGAAATTAAAAAATAGTTCAAGTATAATCATAACATCAAATAAACCGACGTGAATTTTTATTTATTTAACCAACAAATTTTTTATTTAAATTTAATTATATAAATATATAAATATTAATATGAAATTAATTTTTAATGCCTTAAATGATAAAACAGATTTATGAGCAGCCAAGTTTGGGTAAACGAAAAAAATTCTAAGCCATCGCTGACTCGGCCGGGCTTATAAACAGATTTTCCGCCAACTGCAATGGGTATTCCAGAATTTGAATATTTAATCATGGTCGAAAATTAAAGCAGAAATGGAAGCATAAAAGAGGAAGAATTGTTGTTTAATATGATTTGCTTTCGAAATTAAATCAACAAATTGCTGAAAAAGGAAGGAGAGGTGGGGTTTCTTTTGTTTCGTTTTGCTGAGGTATAGGTTTAGGGGGACAAGCTTTGTCATTAAAAAAAAAAAAAGGTAGGATTATTCAATGGTCTCCAACTAATACTGCCGCTGCATTTATCGAGTATCATTTTCTCTCACCTAATTTTCGTGAATAATGCAGCAAATATTTCGGTGCAAGTCATAATTATTTCTTTTTATAGTGTCATAATTATTTTTAATACCTAAACAACGAATACCTAAATGCTGCACATGATTTTATTATTCTTTTTTTTTTTTATTATTTTTTTATGTCCACTTATGAAGCAAAAAAGGATATTATAAAGCAACCAGTTTCATTCTATCCACGAAATATTTTCAGTTCGTTTTCAGTTCTTTTAATACAAACATGAATAAATTATCTCTTTGTTTACTTAACTTTTTTTAGAATTTTTTATATTTAACATTTTGATCGCCAAAATTTATAAATGTTATTCTTTTATTTTTAATGTTAAATTATTTTCAATTAAAGTAATAACTAAAATTGGATTTTAAAATTGAGTTTTATCTTTTATTTCCTGAAAAATCACCTGAATACTTAGAAATTAGGTGTCCAGTTTTATACATTCCGTTTATGTAAAAGCTAATAATCATGCATTGTTATAAATAATTTTAAAATAAATTCAATTTTCTAAAATTATGTTGAAAAAGTATTGGATTACACCATTTAGTTTATTTTTATTACTAAATATAATATATCAATATAATAATGTCTTCAAGTCAGGCTTTAAGTCCAGGCAGATATTAATTTATTAATTTTTAAAATAAAATCTATAAAACATTTAACAACCCTTTAACTGGGATAGATTTGCTTGTTAATTCAACTTGAGTTAGATCTAACCCTACTGGATATATCAATTAAATAATCAAAAATAATTTTTATTTTATTTTAATTTAAAAATATATTTAAAATTATTAATATATTAATATAAAAATAATTTTTTATTATTTATTGTTTTTGAAAAGTACCAAACTTATTTAAGTTTAAATGGATTGGATCGAATGAACCGTAGTTTTCAAAGGATCAAATTGGTCCAGCTCGATTGCCCAATTCTTAAATGCCTCTATTGCATACCCTTGAGAAATAGGCTTCCAATGAAAAATAAAACAAGTCAAACTTTAAGAATTTTATTTTGACCTGTTTTCATTAATTAGGATGAATTTATTTTAACCCATTGGTTTGATGAATTCTTTCAAGTAAAATGTTTAATCATTATCTGAGAATCACATTGAAGCCCTTCAGACTAAGTTACTATTCAAAAAGCTATTAAAGTATTAAAATATATTTTATATTAATAGTTTAACATTTTTAAATGTATTTTAAAACTAAAAAAGATGAAAAATTTCACTAGTAAAACAATATTTTGCGACAAATCAAATTGATGTGCCACTTACGCAAATGTGCTACAAATGTGCAAATTTATTGCAAAACAATCTAATAAAATATTTTATTGTACTTATGGTTCAAGGATACGGACTTGAATTTATTATTATTCGTTCCTTCTGATTTAGTTTCAATGATTTTTGCTAATTTTTGAGTTTATCAAACGTCAAAAAATTTGGGATAACATAAAACTAGTGCACTAATTGTGGTACTACAATCGGTAGAAAAATTAACATGTCATCAGAATAATCTACCTCATCTATTAATAGTATGCAAAAGGGGGAAAAAACGAGGCGTAGTACTCTATTTTTTTTTTTTTTTTGGCATAGTTAACGTGAATTGGTAAATTAAACATATAGATATACTTAAAGAAGTATACTAAAAAGATAAGCACAATGAAGAAAAAAGCGATAATTTATACTTAAATGATTCATATATAATGGTTTAAATAAAAATATATAAAAAAATTAATATTTACTTAACACTTGAAAATTCATTTTATTGTTTAAAATATATTAAAATATTAAAAAATTATATTTATTTTAATTAAATAATAACTTAAATTGATCCCAATAAAAAATATTTTATTTCTGACTTGACCAAACATATTTTCAATCCATACATACTTCTAACTCAAGTGCCAATGCTTCCTTTTATTCAAAGAAAATCCAAGTAAAAGAGTGTTAGAAGATCTTGTATTCTAAATTATGTATGTTTAGATAGAAAAGAGTAAGGGAAGAGGCAATATATTAAAAATACAAAGAAATACACGATTTTACTATGGTGAAATCTACCGGAAAATACCCAAAGGACTATATTATTTTTTTATGCTAAAATATTTCATTAATAAAAGTAAATAACATGCAAATCGAGAGAAGACTTTAAGAAGTCTGGTCTCTCTTCCATCCATACAGCTTCACAAGATAAAGATAGATCAAGTGTTGCTAAAGAATGAGTAACATTATTCCCCTCCCTTTTAACAAAAGACCATGATATTGATTTCAAGTTACAAACCAACAACTTAGTTTCTGAAATAATATGTCCAACCAAAGAGAAATCAGATCCCTCTCCTTTAAGAGCCATAAAAGCTTGCAGTGAATCTGTTTCAATGATCAAGTCTACCAATCCCAGCTCCTTTGCAGAACTTACCCCTTCTTTGATTTGCCAACAACTCCAAAGCAAAAACTGAGCCAAACGACTACATTGTTGATATTATTGAATTTTTGTATTAGTTTATACAAAAGTTCACCAATTTAGAAAAGTGCAAAATAGTATTTTAATATTATATTTTAATCTCTAATATATCATGTTTTAATTGTATCATAATCCTTAATATATCACATTACATTTATTACTTTAACGCCCTCTCAAAATAAAGTTAGTATTATAAATATTAACTTGAGTTTGTTAACTAAGAAAAAAAAACATGTGGCAAAACAAATGACGCAAAAATCTAATGTGGCATAACACACAACATTAATAGTAACACATGGCAAAACACGTAATAGAAAAAAACAAGCAGCGAGAACAAGAAAATCTAACATTATGAAACGTGTAGTAGGAACAGAAAATTCTGATGTGACAAAATACACATGTAAAAACAGAAAAATACAGGCAAAATAACATAATAAACTTAGCTTTGAGACCATGTTAAAAAATCTTATATTCTAAATTATGTATATGTAGCTAGAAAATAGTAAGGGAGGAGAATATCACAAGAACACAAAAGGAGTATGTGGATTGGCTACGGTAGCACACATCAATGAGAAAACACCTAAAGGGTTACATTGTTGATATTATTAAATTATTGTATTAATTTAACAAAAGTGCCCTATATATATAGAAAGTTCTTGCCAACTTAAAAAAAAAACAAAACAAAAATATAGTATCATAATAATTAATATATCTATCATAATTATATCGTAATCCCAAATATATCTTATTACATTTACTACTTTAAAAAATTGGTTTTATAAAGCTGGTGGACCATTTTCCTGATTGTTAAGTAAATAATAAGCAAATGCACTTTCTTTTTTGGGTAAAAACCCATAAAATTAGAATATGCAGTGATATATTATCAAAGTGGGCATATATATATATATATATATATAT
>JBBYHL010000005.1:7278566-7292261 GCA_038381835.1 Adansonia madagascariensis
ATATATATATATATATATATATATTCTCAAACGGGTGTGCTGATAGCTCATTTCACTATTTTATAAAATATTAAAGATTTAAAAATATTTTTATATTAATTTTTATATAATTTTATAATTAAATTTAAATAAAATTTTTTTATTATTAAATAATAATTCAAATTAGATAGAGTTATTATTATTATTTTTAAATATTAAATTTCTCCTATTATTAAATTTTTATTGTTGTAAAAAATTACAATTTAAAGATATAAAATTATACACACGATAAAATTTAAACTCCAAAATATATTGAATATCATATCTTAAGAATAGCTATATCAATAAATTGGATTGCACCTTTATTTGTCTTTCACCTAATTTTTTTACCGTTCTTAAATATATACAATTAGATCATTACATGTGAGAGAGCAAACATGGTAACTTTAATTAAAACTTATCTAAAGGCATTAAAATTTTTTCGTGGTCTATAAACATGGTTTGTTGATGACAGTTAGGACTCATTAGCTAAATGCTGATGTACGTTCATATTAATTAGCAGTTAAAGGTCTTTTTATTTTTTACACTCATAAACTTTTTACTTTCAACTTAAATATATGCACTCATAAATTTTTTACTTTCAACTTGTTCAATCAAAAATTTGTCCCCTTTATAGTTGTATCGCTTTTCTTTGCTTTCATTGACTCTTGTATGGATGTTAGTAATTCTAAGCGATTATGCTAAGTTTCATTTCATGTGGTTGGAGAATGCAGTGAAAATCATGCCTAGCTTTTCATTCCATGCCCTAATATATATATATATATATATATATATATATATGTTTCTTACTAGTTAACTAGCCCCTTTTTTTTTTTTTTTTTTTTCATTTTTTGCGTGTATATATATATATATATGTATGTATGTTTCTTACTAGTTAACCAGCCCTTTTTTTTTTCCATTTTTTGCGTGTGTATATATATATATATTGCTAGATCTTGACACACCTATTATGTGGGTGAAAGAAAATTATTTTTTTTTCAAAAATTATGATATACTTTAGAAAAAGTTATTTAATGAGTATATAGTTTTTTTTTTTTTTAATAATTCTTTAAAAGAGATTGAAAAGGTTATAATAGGAAAAATGAAATAGTAATTTTTTTAGGAGTTGGATAATTTTTTTAGCAAACATGCTTCCCTCATAAAATTAAAAGATATAAATGCTTTTCAAATTATATTATTATTTTATTTTTATTATTTTTTAATTAAATTGGTGTTAATTAACTTGTGATATCAAATTCAATCAAAATTATGTAGTGTAATTCGTAATAAATATTAATGTTTTTCCTTTTCCATGGCAAATTAACTATTTAGTTAATATTTGGCTCTGATTTTAAGAAATTTTCCGACCATATTTAAGTAAAACTTAATTGCAAAAATTTAGATATCTTATATCTTATATAAATATATAAAAACTAAAATGTTTTACTTACCTTTTATATAAATAAATTATATTTATTTTCTTTTAAATCTTAATTGACTTACCTTTCATATCCAAACACACGTAAAGAATATGCCCACCGCCATTTATAATTGGTACTAAGTTTTCTAATAAAAACCTTAACATCTTTTTCTCAACTAACTCAGCAACCCCTGTTTCTCTTCCACTTTCGCCTTCTCTGATTTTAGGGCATCAAAATGCTCTCAACTACCTTCTTAAATAACCGTACAATTCATCTACTATCGCCATGAAAGTGGTGACTCTCATGACTCCTGACACCCAACCAACCCTCCTATTTAACTTTTAACAGCTATAAACATTATAGTTTTAAAATACAGTCATTATACAATGTAACATTCGTGACGTATCAAAGATTATAAATTTTACATTATATGTGATACATCATACGGCATTCGTTTTTTTTAAAACACCATTAAATTTACGTCCGTGGCCATAGGATGTATTATATAAGGTCTGAGATACCTGCAACCATGACACCCCAACTACATCAATGATAAAACTTGTAACCACAATTTAAATCCAGAGTAAAATGTGTAAAGTTTCTAACTCTGGGGCCTGGGCATTCCGTTGGACGTTATTCTGCAGCCCTTTTTTCTTTTTTTACCCCATAACTTCTTTATCCGATCAAATGTTTGGGAGAGAAATATTGCGAGTTAAAATAATGAGGTAATTTATATAATCGTTATTCTCCTTTTCTTAGAAAGTAAGTTATGAACAGAGCTGTTCATCGATTAGATTAGACCGTGATTTAAAATTTTGTAATTTTTTTTTTAAACTTCAAGCTTGAATTATTTTTTAACAATTAATAATAAAATTAAAAATTATATTTATATTAATATTTATATATTTTTATAATTAAATTTAAATAAAATATTTTTATTATTAAATAATAACTCTAGAGAAGCCAACACAAATTAATGGAAGTTGTGTCCAAAACCCAACTTAAGCAGATCTAGTTGCAATTTGCGATAGGAGGAATTGTAAATATTAATATTTAAATTTCACATTTACTAGATACTGCTTTTTAAAAATAATTATATGAACTAGCTAGATTAGGTTCATATTTATCGTTATCTATGCTCTTTTACATGCATAGATACTTATAGAGTGGACGTCAACTAAAATAAAATGTAAGATCACTTGTTTTTCATAAATTTGATAATTGTTCATATATTTTAATCCATCGTAACTGTTTTTGATAGTATTATATAAATTTAGATATGCTAATAGTTCGTGTTATTTTTTCATGTCTTATTATAAGTTATGTCGTATTTAAATTCTTTTCATTTTGGGTTAATCAAATTCTTTTTTTACAATTTGTATAGTACAAAGGCCAATTTGTATATTACTTTTTTTTTTTTTTATTTCATGTAATTGTATCACATAAAAAATTATCAAATTTTCCATAAAATTGTGCCCAGCAATCCGACCCTTGACCTGCTTGCTTCAGTTACAATAAATAAACTATAATCGCTATGACCACTTAACGTTTCATACTTGTATGAAATAGAGAGAGAGAGAGAGAGAGAGAGAGTTTTTTTTTTTTAATGGAGATATTGTAACCTTAGAATCTGAAACTATTAATTTAGAAGCTTTAATTTTATACATTAGGATTTGAGGCGTTTGATTTTATGAAATGAATGTGGAAGAAAGTTATTATTTGTTGGAAACCCATTTTTTATTCATTTGAAAAAATAAGAAAACGAAAAAAAAAAAAAATAGAGATACACAAATAGAGGAGGTGTAAATTAATTGTCGGCATCGGCGTGGGTTGTAAGATTAACCTTTTTACTCTCTTTCCTGCACCTCTACTAATTGTATGTTCACTAGGGGTTCAAATAATGATTTTAATAGTTTATGATGATTGTTATTTTATAATTTTTTTTGTCTTTTGTCATTATTGCTTATTGTTAATATTGGTTGAAGTATTGGGGACCTCACTATCATATTATTTAGTGCAATTTAATCTTTCTATTAAAAATTTAATTAATTTAGTTCTTATACTATTAAAGTTAAAATAAAATTGTAAAATTAATAATTAGAATAACGAAAATGAGTTAAAAAACTGACGAGACAATTTAACTTTGGTCACATGCTGATGTAACAAATGATAACGTGGTAGTAATAAAATATAATACTTTTAGATGATGTAAATAAAGTAAAATAAAATCTTATATAGCATTTATAACTAATTAGTTATTTAATTTGTCCATGTCATCTAAAAATATATATTTTATTACTATCATATCATCATTTAACAAACACGTTAGCATGTAACCAATGTCAAATTGTTAAGTCAACTTTTTAACTTGTTTTGTTACCCTAGTTATCAATTTATCTTTTTACTTCAATTTTAATAGTATAAAGATTAAATTGGTTAAATTTTTAATTGAGAGACTAAATTGCACTAAATCGTATAGTATAGAGAGGTCCCAAGTACTTAAATCGCTAAAACTCATTATAATTAACTATGATAATTCATTATTTCTGCAATCACGATAAATACAACACAATTAAAAATATATTTTCAGATCGCAATCTTAATCCTTGACTGATCTATTTATGAGCTAGATAGCCTATGTGACCCAACCTATATTAGACGAGCTAAGGTTGTAATTAGGGCCAACCTAAAACACTATTTATGTATTAAAAATATTTTTATTTAAATTTAATTATAAATTAATATGTAATATTAATTTTAAAATTAAATTGTAATATTAATATATAATATTAATTTTAAATATATTATAAATTAATATATAATAAAAATATTTTTATTTTTAATATTATTTTAAATTGTAATATTAACTTTTAAATTAGTTTGAATTCGGCTTAACTTAAGCATCAGTAAAAAAAGTTTGTAAGTCGTGACCAAACTCCACCCATACCCATCAACGCCCTTATCCCCGACCTCATTATATATCAACATATATGTAAGGACTTGTTGAAGAGAACATAGAACAGACTACAGAGTAACGAATTAAACAGATATTTTTGACAAACACGAAAGAGTAAGCATGGGTACCATCTGCCAGGAACCTCCGTCTCTTCTCCAAGACCTCAAAATCACTATCCAAAACGTTTCTCTTATCTTTCCATCCCAACAAACCGAGAGAAAATCCATGTTCTTGTCAAACATAGACAAAGTGCTGAATTTCCCTGTCGAAACCGTCCATTTTTTCCCATCCAACAAAGATTTTCCGCCTCACCTTGCGGCCGAGAAGCTGAAAATCGCATTATCCAAATTGCTAGTGCCATACGATTTCCTGGCTGGAAGATTGAGGTCTAATCCTGAAACTGGTCGACTGGAGGTTGACTGCAATGCAGCTGGAATTGGTTTTGCAGAGGCTTACAGTGATTACGCTGTGGACGATGTTGGAGACTTAGTTTATCCTAATCCAGCTTTCGGCCAACTGATTTATAAGAGCATGGACGACTTGGAACAAGATAATCAACCACTTTGCATTGTTCAGGTAATATTAAACAAAATAAAGAAAGCTCTATTCTTTTTATTTTTCAATTATATTAAATGCCTCTTTGTCAGAGTCTTAAACTGCTAGATAATCTCTTGGTTAATAATTTTTTTTTGGGGTTTGAAAACAAAGAGCTGCCTGATTTTAATAGCCTGTATATAACTTTCACCCATAATTTAAAAAAAATAAATTAAGATGCTAGTTTTTTTCGATTTTTCTTTAAAGTGTCTGTACGTCCTGCGGATATGTGAGTGCCTGCACTTCTGTTTTTTATGTCCTAACATTAATTTTTTTTGCGTAGTTTTCATTTGAAAATGCTACGTTCATGCCCTTTTACAATAAAAAAATACACATATCTTATGCTATTAAGCACCATTTTAAAAAAAATGAAATTATAAATTATTAGATTAATCATTGTTACTATTGGTTTTTGTTATTTGTTGCTTTCAGCCATTTTTTTTTTTAAATTTTTTTACTTCTTATTTGGTATTGAAAGAAAAACAAAAAAGCAAAAACAATACAAAACGAATCCTAAATAGCTGTATAAAGTGAGTCACATAATGGTTAATTGGTTAAGATGGTTATAATAGATATATACCAGAATGTTAATCTCGGCTTTGCTCGGAAATGTTTTGTTATAACATTTTATAAAAAACATAATTTTAAAGAATATAATAGTAGAACTAATAATTTGTTGTTAATACTTTAAAATATTTTACATAATTTTTATTTGTATATTATTGTGAGAGTAAATATTTTTTTATAAATAATTATTTAAAAAATTATTTAGTTTTCTATATCTTAATATATTCTAATATAATATAATCATATAATATGATAGAAATAGAAAAATAAATTAAGATTTACATAAGATGACTTATTAACGTATCAAAATTTATATAAATATGACACCTTAAATCGATTATAATATGAAAAGTAATATGAATACGATATGAATACACAAATAAATAAAATTATATAAAAAATTATATTAAAAAAAAGAAATATGAGTTTATAGATCTATAGATATAGGTAAAGACTAGAAAAGTGTCATTTGCTCGTTTAAGATTTGAGGAAGTTATCCCGTTTGATAATAAATAAAGCCAACGTTGACATATGAAGTGGATATCGTTGTTACGCGTAAGGAGAACGGCCTCATCATTTAGCTTTTACAACGCACATAATCAAGCAAAACAAATTTATGATTAAAACAGCCCGTCAATGAATAAGACAATGTTTATTATGGTACTAAATTACATCTTTTAGGATGGACATCTAATCATAAAATTAATTTTGAAATGATTGTTATAATATTTATGAAAAATTATTCTAATGAAGTTTTTAAATTTTATAAATAACGTTAACAGAATATCCCATCACATATTCTTAAATAAAATAAAAAATTAATTAAAAATAAAAATATGACGTAGGTATACTCCTAACCTTTTTTTAAAATTAAAAAATTATCAAATCAAATACTAATCATATATTTATTTGTCTTAATTAAAGAAAATTAATCTAGTTTTTTAAATCATCTCTTCAATAGTATTTTAAGCCATTCTAATCTCTTGCCAGTTTTTATGATCTTTGTATCTTTTCATAACATTTCAGTTTTGCCCTCCTTTCTTTTTCTTGGTCCCGCAGCTGGCCATCCTCACTTTCATCTCTTTGGATAATGAGTACATATATATATATGTATGTGCATATATATATTACTCTTCTTTATTTGTGGAAGAATATCGGAACCAAGAACATGGCAGATCCTGAATAATTAAAGGAAATTCAAATTGAATTTTGTTTTCCCAGGTTCAACAAATGTTAAAGAAGACCATGCCCACAAACATTAATTATCACTAGCAACGTAAAGTTTTTGCCTTTCTGTTGATTTATTATTCGGTAAATAACAGGCCCATTACATTTATTCAAATGGTCCAAGTTGATTCTGCTCTAAATTTTACTAGCAAGTATTTGAATACCTTGTCATAGCCTAGCTAGCTATTATCAACTGACGACACATCATTTTCATTTAGTTGTTTAAAGTGTAAGAATAAAGAGGTTTTGAACCGAAAATACGGCTGATTAAAATTTACAATCCTCATCGTCACCATCTTCTTCTTCTTTTACTATTAGGTATTCTCTTTTGTTTGTTTCTTCATAGGTGACTTCATTCAAATGCGGAGGGTTCGCCATGGGCATAGTTACCAACCATGTTACTTTTGATGGATTAAGCTTCAAAATCTTCCTAGACAACTTGGGCGCCTTGACGGCTGACAAACCCCTCGCTGTCACCCCCTGCAACGACCGCCAGCTCCTTGCCGCTCGATGCCCACCATGTGTCAGCTTTCCCCACCTTGAGCTGGCCAAATTCCAAGACTCAAACCCTCCCGTCTTTGATGCCACTTCTGAAGCTTTAGACTTCAAGGTTTTTCGGCTGACCTCAGACACCATTGCCAACCTGAAGGAGAAGGCCAAGGCCTCTGGCGGAGCACACAGTGATGCACGAATTACCGGGTTCAATGTGGTGACGGCGCTTGTATGGCGTTGCAAAGCCTTGTCATGGGGCGAAGAAACCAGCCATGGGAGCAATCTTGATAGGGTTTCCACATTGCTATACGCTGTTAACATAAGGCCCAGGTTAGTCCCTCCACTGCCAAGATCGTACACTGGAAACGCGGTGTTAACCGCTTATGCAAGGGCCAAGTGCGAGGAGATAGAGGAAGCGCCATTTCCAAGATTGGTGGAGATGGTATCGGAGGGCGCAAAACGAATGACGGACGAGTATGCAAGGTCAGCAATAGACTGGGGAGAGATTTACCAAGGTTTCCCAGATGGGGAGTTCCTAGTGTCGTCCTGGTGGAAACTAGGGTTTGATGAAGTGGATTATCCGTGGGGGAGGCCTAGGTATAGTTGCCCTGTGGTGTTCCACAGGAAGGATATTATCTTGCTATTCCCTGATATTGAAGAAAACAATGGTGTCAACATCTTGGTGTCACTACCAAGCAAGGAAATGAGCAAGTTTCAGAGCCTCTTCCAGAAGTACTTGGCTTGATAAATAACAGAACTCTGATCGGTAGCTGTGTTGTAATGAATTGGCATGTTTGTATTGTAGTTGTAGTTGTAGTTGTAATATTTAAAACTGCAACTGGACTGCATCTGTTTGCACTCGACTTATGATATTAGTTACTGGATTAATATTTGATAATCTCTACACTGCTATTGAAATATCATATTATTAAAAATAAAATTATTTTTATTTATTTTTAAAATTTTTAATAAAATAATATTATCTGATATTTTTGTTTTTTAAAAAATTTTAATAAGATAATATTATCTAATTCAACGATATTATTATTATTATTATTATTATTATAAATAAGTTAATTTTCTACCATCGTCCAACTTCACATATAATATTAAAATCTTAACACATTTTTTTTATTATTTTATAACAATTTATTAGAATATGTGTGAGAACCCCTTACCAGTTCTTGTAACCAGTGCTAGCAATAACTGAGATAAATGTTTATCAATATATATAATATATCTTTCGAATATAATATAAGGAAATTTCAATTATTTTGTTATATTAATTTTTATTGTCACGTAGGTTGCGTTTAATATTTGTTTATTTTTATCAACATGTCCATAAAATTTATATTGAATGGAAAACTTATAAACCGACTAAATTTTTACAAATGAAACTTAAGTGGAATTAAAATTCTTATATTTAAACTTTGTTTTTTTTTTTTTTTTACAATGCTTTACACTATTTAAAAAAATATAGAAGAATAAGTATGTACGTATACATATATTTTTCCCAATTCTGATTATTTTCTTTAAAAAAACAGTCTAATCATACTCCTCGATTGGAATAAAAATTAAAACTAAAGGGCAAACTAAATTAAAACTTAACATGAGAAAGAAAATAATCTAAATAACAATAATATTG
Organism: Adansonia madagascariensis; assembly: GCA_038381835.1. Taxonomy (NCBI): domain Eukaryota; kingdom Viridiplantae; phylum Streptophyta; class Magnoliopsida; order Malvales; family Malvaceae; genus Adansonia; species Adansonia madagascariensis. The sequence continues at coordinate 7,287,487 of JBBYHL010000005.1, forward strand.
AAGGAATAGATTAGGAAAGACAAATTAGCGTTGATAATACCCTGAAACCTACCAAAAAAAAAACCTAAAAGTGAAATATTAGTGAAATTAATTTATATTCCTTTTCTATTTAAAAAATTATTTTCAAATCCTCAATTCATGCAATATTAAAATGCTAAAATTAATTTAATAATGTTTTGTGACATTTTATCTCTACCATTTTAACTAAATCAAGTTATTAGTAGAATATGAAAAAGTTTACGAATGAGGTTAACTTTCTTTTCGAGGATTTATTTTCCAAACATTATATAATTTTGGAAACATTTTTGGAAACCTATGATTTTATTTCTCTTTCTTGGAGTCAGATTTTATTAATGGAAAACAAATAGAGACTAGAGAATCCCATACCCTATAAAAGTTTCAAATACAAACCAAATCAAATCACAACACGCTACAAAATTTAGTGTTTCTGAGGATGATTGGCAACTAAAACTCGTTCTTAAAATCAATCAAATTGTTTTTTATTTTTAAAGATGAATGCCATTTCCAATTTACATTAACGATAAATATTGTCCCAAAATTTTATTTTTATTGAGCAACATCATAAATTTAAATTTAATAATACAAATCCACGAAAAAGAAAAATACTAAGATAATAAACATAAATTTCAATCCACAAAACTCCAATATTAAATTTTATTAAAATTTAAAATATTGTTACAATTATTCATAATGGTGTTTATAAAGTTGTTCTTTATTTATAACCAAAACAAATTTGAAGATGTCCATGTGATCAACTATTCATAATAGTGCAAGAAATAGGAAAAAAATATGCCACATTGAAGTTAATGAACACCGAATTTGCAATGCAACAATCAAGTAAAAACATAAGATCGGATTGACAAAGAAAATAAAATATAAGTAGTAAATAACACATGAAAAGGAGAATTGGAAAAGAATGTTGCAAAAACTATTGGTAACTCGATAATGAAAGTCTGACCTAAGCGTAAAGAAAACCAATTGCCTGGAAGTCAAAGAGCTTAAGGAATAAACACCACTTATAAGGCATTTGGTGCATCGTAGCAGAGCTTATAGCATTCGATTTCCGAAATGTTTTACTAAAGAAGAAAAATTAATGCTGGTGAAATGAGGTGCTGATTATCTGCATTAATGAATCTAGACTAGGTTGCCGCTATGCTTTGAACGACATATCCAATACGTTAATGAGAAAGGGCCAACCATTGCACATTATTAATGTCTACTAAAGGGATGTAACCTGTGTGTGAAATCACAGCACGTGGGGTGCATTGCCTTAGTTTAATGTAACCAGAGCTTTAGTTTATAATTTAGTATAAACTTGCATATCAGATAAATTCATGCTTAATGTACCTCCAATAAGAGCATTAAGTCGAGGATCAAGCTCCAAGTGGTATTTGTTCAGATATCCATTTAACTTATCAGATACTACCACCTGAAGGTACATTAATAGCAATCAAAACCAATGGTCAAAAAGAGAATAAATGTTTAAAAATCAGAACCTAAAAGGATAATGCTGCACCTACAAAGAATGGTGAATAAACAACACTAGCAAGTGTTGAAGAGGTTATAAAATGATGATCCAGATGTAGATTGCAAAAGCAAGATAGATAATTGAGGTGGACAAGGTACAAAGGCATAGACTGATACCTTATCAAGGTAGCAATCAGAAAATGATGCATTAGCTAAACCAAACTGTTAATCTAACAAGAAAATTGATGACAAAGTAATCTTTGGCAAAAAAATTGAAAACACTAACCAATTTGTAGGAACATATTACCTTGGCAATTTTAACTAGTTGATCATTGTTGTCATGGCCATAGAAGAATGGTTCCTTCCAAAATATCTACGCAATAAATGAGTATAACAAACAATCAAACAACATAAATATTCTATTACACACCCAAAATTGATCTTTCAAATGAAAATTTAGTACACTCAAATTAGAATTGTGATATTTCTCACCATTCCAGCAAACATGCAATCAAGTCTCCACATGTCCAAAGAATAATCATAATCCTGCAAATCTGCTAGAAGTTTGGGCCCTTGAGAGTACTAAAAAATAAGGAAAGAAATTAAATGTCCGAAAACTAAATCCAGATTGTAGATGGCATTGTAAACTGAAAGAACATTCATAGAGCTATTGAGATTTTACACAGTACAAATCTGTTTAGAAAGTTGCTTGGGAAACATTATAGGTCTTTCTTTTCTAGAAAGTTTTCGTATCCAAAAATAGCAATATCCAAAGAATCTGAGCTCTTTAACATCTTGGATGTTGAAAACTAAAACTGGTCTATAAAAAAAAGAAAGACAAATTTATTCTTCAAGGAGTCCAGTTAGTAGTTGCTAAAATGAAAATTAAATGTAGTACCTATCTAATTTTCCCTTGCTTGACTTGTTTAATGAGTTTGTATGCTTATGACTGTCGCGACGTACCCCGGAGTGAATCCTTGTGGATTTGTGTGTGTATATGACTTAAAATATTTTTCTGACTAGGAAATGTCTTCTTGACCGAAGAGACATTTCCTTTATAATGTGATGAGAATGAGAAAATAACGAATTCTCGACTCGTGATACAGTGAGGGAGACCATAAGATAAATCGCTCATCTTATTGGTCTTGGACAAAGTGGCCAACGTTTGGAGTTGCCACCGATCATTTTGGGCTAGATGATCGGATGCCTATTGAAACCTATGTCTTGAGTTACAAAACTCGAAACACTAAATCCTGTGGTTTGCGTTGTACAAAGAATCACCATTTGAGTTCAGGAGTTGGTTACACACGATGAGGCACGAACCTCTTCGTGATGTCCGAAATTGGTACCTTACTAGTTATGTCTTATCTCAGTTTTGATTCTTTCGATCTTAACTCATCCCTATTTTGATATAACCCTCTTTTAATGCATGAATTTTATAGAAATACAAGTCTAGGTTTTGATGAAAAGATTTAATCTCATATACACCCTAGATAGATGGGGAATATAGAAATTTTTAATAAAAATGACCTTTGGATTTTACTTTGAAAATGTAATATTCTATTTTGGGCACGGGAGAGATACCCACGTGGAACATCACCTTCAATTTTACTTGAAATGATTTGAAAATATGAATGCAAATAATCATCACAAAGAAATCACGTTAGTAAGGCATCAAATAAAGTAACATAACATGAACCATTTAATGTAATGATAAAAAAAAAGGATGGACTATTGAAATTTATCTCGCAATTGGCATCGATTATCTGGGAATAATTGAATCTATAAATTTTGAGAAGGATTTGGGTTCCTTGATTGAATAAAGTTTTTTTTTTTAAATAAAAATGGGCTTGACTCTTGACACGTTCATGGAAATCCGGGAAGCAAAAAATTTAATTGTAGTTAAAAGATAGGGTTGGAGTATCCCATCGGAAAGATGGGGTTGGAGTATCCCCGAGGATGACAAATAAGTTTGACAAAGGAAGATTTTTAAATCTTAACAATTTTGAAAAAGTGGGTTGGAGTATCCCCTCGAAAAGTCAGGGTTGGAGTATTCTTGAAAGTAACATGTCTGACACTCTTTAAAGAAGTCGAGTTGAAAAACTTAAGTTGACAAAACTTTCTGATTTAGAAAAGGAGTGAGCATTTTAATGGTTTTTGATAAAAAAAATTATTGTGAATTGTGATGGTAAAAATGTAAAAAAAAATTGTGCCTTTATGCGAGCCTATGGGAGGTCAAAACATGTTCTCAAGGTTGATCAGGGTGATATGGTGACATTCGAATGTCTCGAGACGAAGCATGGGAAAACAACTCAATTTTGAGCATAACCGAAAACAGGGGACAACATCGCGCTATCCTATTTTCTGAATTTATTCTAGATTGGTTTAAAGGCCTTAGAGGGTGGACAAGATACTGTTAGAAAGGTAACTCGATGAGGGTCAATCTAAAAATATTCTCAATATCCTAAAAAATCATTTTCTGGGGGAATAAATTTTCAAGTTGGGATTAATTACACTGCTGGCAGAGCATACAAGGGACCAAATGTGTCAAAATTTGAAAAATCAACTCAGACTCGTTTGGTATCAAAAAATTGCAAACAATACTTTTCTGAAAAGGGAATTTCATGAATTTTTTAGGAAAAATGTTTGAAGGATTTGGAAAAATCATTTAGTTGGTATGAATGGGCCGATTAGAATACATGTTGCTGATTTTAAGGGTTCTAGATAGTTTAGATTTGAAAAATCATAACTCTCTCATCCTAAATGATTCGAGGGTGTAAGACATCATTTTAAAGATAATTTGACACACTTTGAGAGAAAAATATTAGAAAATTCATGAAAAATCATTTGGGATTTTAAACTAATTTTTCAATTTGTAATGGTTGTACTGCCAACAGGAGACAAAGCAAAGTGAGGGATTTTTTTTTTGTGTTTTCGGGTCTAAACTCGGGTAATTGACATTCGAATGTCCATGACTGAGGGGAAAGAGTGGCATGAGCATCACGAACTCATTTGCATAGCCCTAGAGTAGTTTGGGACAATGAAATAGCTCGTTGATCATACCACTCAAGTTTTGACTCAAAAAAATAAGGTATAAACATTTCGGGAACAAGTGCAAGGCCATTTTCGTTAGAAAATCAGAGGATTCGAGCTCATTTAACCAAGATTTCATATCTAAAAAAATTAATTTTCCCCAATATTTTTTGCTAATTTTAAGGAAAATGCTAAGTTCATGCTAATCCTCATTGGTTGAGGTTAACATGCTTGGCTTGGGGAGGTTTTGAAAA
>JBBYHL010000005.1:7292361-7307146 GCA_038381835.1 Adansonia madagascariensis
TAAGAAGGCCAGCCCGCTCACTGGTAAGCATTCCAGCTTCAAGAAAAATTACAAAAAATACATGATATAAAACAATCCTCTCACTTAACCATCGGAGAGGGCTCCCGGAGTATAAACTCTGGTGTCCTTCTGACTCTTTTTGTGTCGCAGGATACTGCTCGACTTCGGACTCCCAGCAGGAAGACTTCAACAAACATTGGTATATTATTTATAATATTTAAAATATTATATTTTATTCATATTTAAATATATGTATCAGACACAAATTCTATAAAAAAAACCAAAAAAATCCAAGTAATATAACTCAAAAAGCTTATGCAAGAAAAACATTGAAAAGGAAAGCATATATGCATACCCAAATAACAAGCCAATTTATTATGATTTTCATGGAACATTAGAATTCTATCTTCGATTAAAGAAAATGTTGCGGAAGATCTTTTTTAGGTTGATTAGACTTGTTAATTTTAACTTAAATTTGAAATTTAACTAATGAACCAATCCATCTGAATTCAAATCGATTCAACCCAATTTGATCACAAAAAATTAACAACTCAAAATCGATCAACTTAAATCGTAAATGACTCAAATTCAAAATAATCTCGAATTAACCTACTCGAAACCAACCCGACTCGCTTATATTGATAAGCTAAAGTAGTCAGGGAACATCTATTTTTCATTTTGTAATAGCCCAATTATTATTTTATTTCATTTATTTTTTGTTATGTGTCCATATAATATTATATATATATTTTTGGGTAGAAAAGGGTAAAGGAAATTAAATTGCCTTTCACAAACAGTGAGGGACAAGGGAGAAAATGGCTATTTTCATAGTTTATATATATCATTATTATTTAGGATTAAAGCCTAAGGAGTGTATATATATATTATTATTTCTTTTTTCCTCATTAATCTCATAACACAATATTGAAAAAGATAATTTGTGTTAGTTTTAATATCATATTAATTTTAATTAAAAAATATAAAATATCTTAATCTTTGTTATCATACATTCTAAATATTGGCCCATCATCAACTATAAGAAATCTCAACAATGAATAAAATAGAACATTTAAATGGTTTTAAATTTTATAATTATATTAATAAACAGCCTTTTTTTTTTTTCCAAAAACTTTTGTTTTTGCCAATTTTTATATTTTTTTAAAAATACATTTTAAATGAATTATTCTTAAAAATTTACACCTAATTATGCATTTGGAATCGGATTTTGAACATATTACTCCAACATTATGTTTTTATAAATGTAATTTGATTCATTTTCAAATTAATTCGAAGAAAATTAAAATATTATACATTAATTGTTATAAATTTTCACGAAATTAAGTCAAATCATTATTATTTTTTTCCCTAAAATCTCGAGTCAAAAAGGTCAAAAGCGTGATGCAAGCCAGCAAAATAATTGGTCTGTGACGAAAAGCTCAAAGGTAAGTGATTTTATCATTCTCTCAGCTCTCTATAAATACTCCTATTGTTTATCTGTTTCCTTCCTTTTATTCGTATTTATATTTGGTTGAAACTTTCTTCTTTAAACCAAATTAGGGTTTTGGACGTCTGTCAAATTCACGCCAAAATCGATCAGATATGGGAGGAGGCAATGGCCAAAAGGCAAAGATGGCGCGTGAAAGAAACCTTGAGAAGGGTAAAGCCAGCGCTAAAGGTTTCACTTTTCTTTTTCTTTTTTTTCCTATCAGGAACTAGAAAAAAAATAGAAAAAATTAGGGAATTTTTTTTATTTTCATACGAATTAGATCATTGTGTTGATTACATATATATATATATATTTCAGGAAGCCAGCTAGAATCAAACAAGAAAGCTATGACGATTCAGGTAATTTTGGTGTTTATATTTTTTTTAACCATGATTGTTTCCTTCTCTCTCTCTCTCTCTCTATGTCTTGTTTTATTGCTGTTTGCTAATTCTTATGTGAGTTGCAGTTGCCTCATCTGCTATCTTTTTTTAATCCCTTTTGCCCATTTGTTGAAAGCTGAAACATGAATATATTTTGGTCCTTTTATAAGTTTCAATTAAGCGTTCTGATAGTTCATGTTTTTGTAGCTTCTAATTTATGTGGGATTGTTTTAAATTGGGTTTGGGTGATTAGTTTCAGCAAAGGATTTGCTTGGTAAGAAAGAAAAAAAAAAGGATAATAATTGAAATTTTTTCTAATCTAATGGTTATGTTTTGAAACCACTTTCTCACTTTGTAGCTTAACCATTGGATTGAAAATTTTCCCATATTTAACCCCTTTTGATCATTTATATCCTACCAAGCGAAGCCTCAAAAGGACTTGATGAAGTCTGATATTTTAGTTTTTCCAGTTATTGGCTGAAGTGAAATGCCGTAAAACTAACCTGTGCTTTTACGAAAGTGGCTTCAAGTGCTATTTTAATGTATGGAATTAGTTTTCATGTTGTAGAATGGTCTGCAATGCTTGTACGTTTTACAATGACAATTTGTCTCTGTGCCACTAATTGAAATTTTAAATGCAGTTCTAAGTTTAAGTGCTATAGTTTGTTTTCATGTTAACCATTAGGTTCTTTTTTTCCTTTTAACTAAGCACTGTTTTTGTGGGGGAATGGTGTATGGTTGTTTGTTCCGTCCTCCCAATTTCTCTCTTATCAGGCTATGGATAGTATGCTGAGTTTGATATAGATGCTATGTTGCTTCAAATATTCATTTTTCTTGAATTAGACGCGTCCAACACCCGTGGCCAATGCATATTCGGACATGGGTATGGGGATATGATGCTCTAAGGATCCACCAGATGCATGAAAATCTTGGGAAAAATTGAACAACCCGAGCCTGAGTAACATAGTATAGAAGTCCTTTGGTGCATGGTAGAGAAAAAGTAGCATGGGTGAGATATTTCTGTGGTATTTATGAAGTAGCACTTGCAAGTGCAAGAACTAGTGGTGTGATATTAGTGAGTTCTAATTACAGTAAATATACAAGGAGTCTCATGTCATTGTTGCCGAGGAGGCAATGACCTCCTTTTTGGTAATTCGTCAAGGATGAACGTACTAGGCATGTTCGAGATAATATTCTTAAGTACCTGTTATATATAGATTTTAAACCTTTGGCAGATGGGACTAGGACTATAGTGAGAGTAAAGCATTGATTTGAACTCTAGATGAATACTTTTGAATCAAATCATTTGACTTACATATGGAGTGCAAGGAATTTTTTGTGATTTAGCATTTGAATTTCCCATCGGTTTGATGTACTTAATAATAATCGTTGATTGCTTGTAATAATTTATTCGTTTAAAATGCAGTGCAAGGTATGCATGCAGACATTTATGTGCACAACATCGGAGGTGAAGTGCAGGGAACATGCCGAAGCAAAGCATCCAAAATCCGACCTGTACGCCTGTTTCCCTCATATGAAGAAGTGACATAGTTGGAGCAGGAAAATGCTGCTGCTATTTCAACCGGTTTGGAAATATTATTTACTAATGTAAAGCCTCTAACCATGAATTATATAAAACTCAGTACAATGCGTGCCTTCAAAAGTGAGGTACTGATTGTGCCTCATGAAACTTTCAATTGGATAAAATTGGAGATTGGTTCATTCCTGCATCAATGGTAAAGTGAACATTTGTTTGTTTATTTGGGTAAATGTGTTGAATCTCATGTTTTCATCTTCTCCAATAAGATTCCTTCCATTTTGCATATCATTTATTATGTTGAATTTCATTCTTTCCGTTCTCGAACGTTAACCATCTTAAGCGCTGAGTTATTTCTAGTCTGGGGAATAACCTTTGGGTTGAGCTATGATGGTGGAATTAAAGCAACCTTTATGTTGAGCTATGACGGTGGATTTAAAGCACTCCGTACTTCAGATCAAATAGGGTACAATTAAACTGAGCAAAGCTCAATTGTTGTCAAGAAGCTTTAATGTGAGTTTTCAGTTAACAACTAAATTTTACTCTTAAAACTCGAACTCAGATTGAATTCATTTACTCAGTAAAAATAAATTCAAATCTTATAATTAATTTCAAATTTGGTTATTTATACTTGATTTTGAATTAAAATTTTTTAATCTTAATTAAAAACAAAATAGCTTGATTAAGTTAGTGACTTGCTTGGTTATGCATCAAAATATTTAAATTCGATTTAATAACTCAAGCTTAAATTGGACTCAACGATGACTGATTCACTCCAGCTCTAAGTCTAGACCTATGATATTTTGATTTAGAAGTGAATGTCAATACAGATATGTAATTAATATGACTATAATTGACTTTTTAAATTCAAACCCGAATAACTTATACACCCCAAAGATCTATGTTTTTTTTTTTTTTAATCATCAGGTTATTGTCAATACGGATACATATCTAACATAAATATAATAAATTTTTTTAAATTTTTTATATATTTGAAAATATTATAATTACATATCAATATTCGAATGCGTAGAATATAATTGTTAAAATTAAGACTTCTAGTAAGATGCAGAATATATTGAAAATAAAAGCAAAACATGTATATATATATATATATATATATATATATATATATATATCTCAAACAAAATAAGCTACTCGGGCGAACAATAACAATAATAAATATTTCAAAAGACAACCCTTAAACTGCCTAAAACTCACGATGGCAGGCTATAATAGTTAGTAGTTTATGTACCATTAAGCACAGCAAATCTTCCCAGATGAGTGCTGACTGATATATAAATGAACCCCCAAGTGTATGGGGGTTAATGAGTACGCATCCTGCAACTTTCGGCAGCTCTCACTTGGGAAAAGTAAGGATGGGCCTGCAAAGTAAAAAGAAAAAAAAACATCATCAAGCAATTGGTGTATGCTTAAGAGGCAAATAGAAGTGTTCATGGCGGGGCCAAGTCGTGACTTTTAGAAATTCTTTTATTTCCTTACTCAGGCCCAGGTTGAGTTGGGCCAAACCTACCTGAAACCCTTTTAACAATTTAAAATTATATTAATATTTATAATTAAATTTAAATATTTTTTTATTATTTAAATAGTATTTAAGGCGTAAACAAATTAGTCATACCATAACAGGTCTAGAGGCAAGTAGCAAGGATTATTATAACAGTAATTCACATTAAATAAAAGAAAATGGAGAATGAAATTGAGCATCATGAACCACTTTCATAGGCTTATATTGATTTACCATAGCTTCTTTTGCAGTAAGCCTGTCCTGATGGTCGCACCGAAGCAGCTTATCAAGAAAATCAATTGCCTGGATATCAAAGAGCTTAAAGAATGAACATCACTTATAAGGCATTCAGTGCATTGTAACTGAGCTTATGGCATTCAATTGCCAAAATGTTTGCCTAAATAAGAAAATTACCTCTGGCGAAACAAGGTGCTGATTATCTGCATTAATGAATTTGGACCAGGGTTTGCGGCTGTGCCTGAAAACATATCGATACGTTAATGAGAAAGGGTTAACCATTGCACACTATTAGTGTCTACCAGACGGATGTAATCTGCATGTGAAACTGCAGCACCTCGGGGTGCATTGCCATGGGTTAATGTATCCAGAGCATTAGTTCATAATTTAGCATAAACTTGCATATCAGATAAGTTCATGCTTAATGTACCTTCCAACAAGAGCATCAAGTTGAGGATCAAGCTCCAAATGGTATTTTTTCAGATATGCATTTAACTCATCGGTTCCTACCACCTGAAGTTACATTAATAGCAGTCAAAAGCGATGGTCACAAAAAGAATAAATGTTTAAGCCAAAACCGACAAGGATAATGCTGCATCTACAAAAAGTAGCGAATAAACAACACTAACAGGAGCCGAGAAGGTTACAGAGTGATGCTCCAGATGTAGATAGCGAAAGCAAGATAGATAACGGAGAAGGACAAAGCACAGAGACATCGACTAATACATTATCATGGTAGCAGTCAGAAAATGATGCATTATCTAAACCAAAATGTTAATTTAACAAGAAAAATGATGACAAAATACTCTTCAGCAACAAAATTGAAAAACACTGACCAATTTGCAGAAACATATTACCTTGGCAATTTTAACTAGTTGATCATTGTTGTCATGGCCATAGAAGAATGGTTCCTTCCGGAATATCTACACAATAAATGAGTATAATAAACAAATCAAACAACATAAATATTCTATTACACACCCAAAATTGATCTTTCAAATGAAAATTTAGTACATTCAAATTAGAATAATGATATTTCTCACCATTCCAGCAAACATGCAACCAAGGCTCCACATGTCTAAGGAATAATCATATTCCTGCAAATCTACTAGAAGCTCAGGCCCTTTAAAGTACCTAAGAAATAAGTAGAGAAATTCAACTTCCCAAAACTGAATCCAGATTGTAGATGGCACTGTAAACTGAAAGAACATTCACAGAGCCATTAAGATTTCACTCAGTTCAAATCAGTTTATAAAGTTGCTTGGAAAACATTATAAGTCTTTCATTTCTAGGTGTTTTCATATCCAAAAATAGCAACATCCAAAGAATCTGAACTCTTTAACACCCTGGATGTTGAAAGCTAATACTCAGTCTATCAAAAATAAAACGGCAGATTTATTTTTCAAGGAGTCCGGTTAGTAGTTTTTGAGAAGAAAATTAAATGTAGTACCTATCTAATTTCCCCTAGCTTGACTTGTTTAATAAGTTTTGTGCTAAATTTTGTATCTATATGCCTGTAATACAAACCAAATTCAATTTCTGTATGAAAAGAATTTTAAGTACAAGCAAAGGAAACAGACAAGTAATTAGCCCAAATTTGCTTTTTCTTTTTCAAGCAAGGACTACTATTTAAGCCCAGTCTGTTTTTAGGGTTTTGAAGAAAAAAATATATAAAGGTCCGTGAGTGGGAAACTTAAGTCATATGATTCATGATGCCTTCAAAATATTACCTAGATGCCACACGGACATTATACTCTTTGCCAGGATGGTAAAATTCAGCAAGTCCCCAATCTATCAACCGAAGTTTGCGCAGCTCATGATCTATCATGACATTATGAGGCTTGACATCTCGGTGCATTATTCCTTGTGAATGACAGTAATCTAATGCCTACAAAGCAAAGAAATCTTTTCTCATTATCCTATAGTGCAAACATGCAAACCAGAAATCCTCCGAAAGCTTAAAAGAGATGGTAAACTTTTGGGAATCCAATCAATTAAAGAATTAAACGATAAATAATCACCAAACAAAAATATCGAAAGTTCGAATGCAAAGCGTAATATTACCTTGAGAAGTTCGTATATGTAGTAGCGAATGTCATAGTCTGTCAAAGTTGGGTAGAGAACTTTGAAATCTGTATTGTTGACATACTCAAATATCAAGCTAGGCGTCTTGGAGTGCTGATCTCTTACAATATCAAGAAGTTTAACGATATTCGGACCACCACATAGATTCTGAAGGATTTTTATCTCCCTCTTAATCTGCCAATGATAATAATAATAATAATAATAATAATAATAGATTAATAAACATTGCAACCATGCCTTAAGATTTTATCACATATAAATCTACTCAAAACTTAATCAAATCTGACAGATTACAATATGCAGTAACCTTCTTTTTCTTGACAGGCTTAAGGATCTTGATTATACAACGCTCATTGTTATTGACATTTATGCCCTCGAAAACCTCACTGTATTTTCCCCTTCCAACTTTCCGAACAACCTCATAATTATCTTGATCCCTGAAACAGAATAGAGTAAAACAAAAACAATAAAAAAAAAATCAATTTATGCTAACCAGTGAACCGAATCGAACAGTTAGTTAAACATTCCGATTATATCCGATTATATTAGAAAAGTAATAGAAATGCCTAAGTAAGTGCAGTTAGTAAGATTAGATATAGAAGATCTCCAAAATTTAAGCTAATTATAGAATCTTAAATTCGTATTAGAAGATGTGACCTAGTTTAAAATTTAATTAAACAAATCAAGAACAAACCGAATCAAACGATCAACTATATTTCGAGGAATTAATTTAAAATTTTTACCCCCATTGAACAGTGAGGGACTCGTAATCCCAGTACTCCTTGGGACGAAGAACGTTGACGTCAGTATAAACGCGAGATTTGGACATGACTTGTCGGCGATGGGGACCGGAGATCACGTCGATCTCACGGTTATCGGAACAGTCGTGGGCGAGCAGAGGGCAGGAGGCGAAGATGGAGCAAACTAGCAAGAGGCGGAGTAAAACGGGAGGGTTGGTGGTGCTTCGAGCATATTTCATTCATCCAATCCAAGACAGCCCATTTCTTTGAATGATTTTTGGCCAAGCTTAGGTTCGGGAGGTTTTGGTTTTAGAGAGAAAAAGAATGGCATGTGTTAAGTGCCTTTGCTTGCCGCGATGAGCTGAATTGAATTGATACCTGACCTTATCGTTCTGGGAAAATGGAAATTATGCCTGAGTTTTTAAAATAAGAGAATTGCAATATTTTTAAAATTTTTATTAATTTAAAATTTAAATATTTATTTTTATATTAAAAATAAATTTTAATTCAATTTTAATGAAAAATTATTTTTAATTTATAAATAAAAAATCAATCAACTCAAATATATTTAATTATTATTTAAATTAAAATCAAACTAGATAATCAAAATTAAACATTATTTACTCCTTTTTCAGGCCTCGATATAAATCTGGGGAAAGTTTTGAAGGGGATTTGTTTTGGTGGGCCGGTATTGGACATAGAAATATGGTGGTGTTAATAGAAAATCTAGTGATGTGTCAGCTTCTTATTGGGTTGGAGGAAAGTTTTGAAAGATTTATACGTTTACATTCCTTGAATATTATATGCTAAATTATATATAAATCAGGTGAAAACAAATTTTAATTTAAATTTGAATTCGAATTGCTGTCACCTAAAACAAGAAAAAATAAATTCATGCTCAACTTGAATTAAATTTAATAAATTAGTTAACTTTTGAATAAATCTCATATATACCTTAAAAATATTTAAAGTAATTTAAAAGATAAAAAAATAATTTTTATATTATTATTAAAAACTATAAATCCGAGTTTGTATACCAATCTTTTCAACCTTGGAGCAGAAAAGGATTTTTAATACTTCGAAAAAGGTACAAAAGATGACTCAGAAGTGTGAGCGTTAGTATTATTTGAGTTGGGCAGTCGAATCAAACAAGTTGTGATATAATTCATTGTATGATTGAAGGATACAAAAAATGATTTTAGGATTTTCATTTCAGTTAAGTCTCCCAGATAAATTTTACACAGATTTTGGTTGAATTTGCTCGAAGTCGAAAACCTCAAACATGAGGCGCCTCACGTCTGGTTTCCCATAAACAGTGTAAGAAAGACCATGGAGAGCTTGTTGAACGGCAGTTGTGGCCGGGTTTCTGAGTCTCCGATTGTGCTCATACGCGTCTTGAACTTGCTCCGAGTAGATGATAAAACGATGCAGATATTTTTCCCTCAGATACCTCCCGCAGAACTTGTTCATAAGAATGCGGCGATGTTTCTCTTGTAGCCATCTTCCGGGGGCATCTAGATGCTTCATCAGCAACCTCTCAGCCATGACAAGATCCTAAAGGATTCAAAAACAGAAAATTGTATCAGATTGAGTTACCGGAAAAAGATCTTTTCACTTATATATTCTTCTTTTTCTTCAGTGTGTCGATCAAATAATAGAAAGGAAATACGGGTTTAGTATTGTCTGCTTGAACAGGCCAAAGCATATGTTCAACATCGCAAAAACCATTACCTGGATCTTTTGGCCAACATATTCCAACCGCTCAAAGCAAAACCGAGGATGCTCAAACTTGTATTTTGATGGATGCATAAAACAAAGCTGTAACAGGATCAATGAAACAACACGTGAGGAATCAAACAGGAGAAAGATGAGTAAATAATGTCTTGGATCTAGAGAATGAGAACAAAACAAGCAAACATAGATACGAAAATACATGCAATATACATTCATGAAAGACTAAGCTGACAAATTACCTGTAGCCCAAGTCCGAGTTCGATGTTCCTGGCTTCAGTAATTTCTGGAATTCTATCCTTAACTGCCAAGGGGTATCCCAATGCCTGCATAACTTGCGGTTTGCTGTCATAATCCCAGATATTTCCCCGAAACCGATGCATACCTGGTGGAACACAAGCCCTGAATAGCCTCGGATGTGCAAAGAGGGCATCTTCAGGCGGCTATAAGAAAAACGAATTAGGTTAAGTTTCATTGTAATATCAATGTGAATGAAATGCTTATCCAGGCTCCTGTACAAAGAAATGTTGCGTTAAAATAAAACCCTTTCCTACATCTATTTTCTTTTCTTTTGCCTCCCCACTTACGGTTTTCCATGTTAACTAATAAGCTATCGACAAATGAAGGGTAAAAAATTAAAGCTTGCCTTATAAGTAGCCACATCTTGCCAACTGAGCTTATTCCCTTCAAATTCAACAGAAACATAATCTACATCTTCAAGTTGTCTCCTTAACCGTGGCTGGCAGTCCTCAGCTTCTGGATCCATTCCAAATACTTCAAAAAGAACACGATACACTTCTGGCATACCAAAACATAAGTATATTGCCCCAAACAAAGCCCAAAAGACAGACCTGGCCATAAGAACTTAAATTAGCAGCCGATATAAATTTGGAGCTTGTCAATTACAGATATCTCACAAACATCGTCACCACCCGATGATGCATTGAGATGTGTGAGCTTTCAAGATGCTCATGTGTATTTGGTACATACATGCAGCATGACAATACCTATCGACACTTACTTGTTTCTCATACGAAAGCTAACACTTCCTGCCAGTTAAGCCAAGGCTTAGTGGCACATATTACCTATCAAACTGCGAGGTATATATCAGCCAACCAAACTAGTGCAGTACAAGGTAACCATTGGCTCTCCTACCCAGACCCTGACATTTTTTGACACCGATATTAGCAGAGTTTCGTAACTTCTGAGCTTTCGGGCCTTTCCCGTCCTGATGTTATTCTAGCCATGCAATTTGTTGTTACAAATAGGAAATTTAAGACATCTTCAATCAACTTAAACTTGTGGGATATAGGTCACCCAACTATCTCTTCAATATATTATACATCATAACAAAAAAATATCATAGTCAATGAATTGTTTAATGTGCAAGACCCCTTTCTCAACTTCACAAAGTAAAGCATTTACAAAATGTCTAGTAAAGCATGTTTGGTGCCAAAAAATACAAGTATTGTTGGTAGCTTCATCACTAGCGAGATAACAAAGAATACGCATAATAATGGTGGCAGCCATATCCTACTGCAGTCACCTTATTATCACAGCAGTCCTATCATATGGCTCCAATTTGACTCGGTTTCTCTTTTAACTAGAGCACACAACAAACCTAGTGCAGCACTTGCCAAGACACAGAATGTTTGAGCAAGTTCGGGCTTCAACTAAGTAATATCCAAGATATATGATTGCGCAGTGCAGCTGCAATTGCCAACCAGCTAAATTCCAGTTGCGTGCATATCATTTTCCTAAAAGCATGGGTAGTCTTATTTTTATCACATGCTATCAGTTCCAAATCCCGTTGCTATGCAGAAACGGCAGCAAATCAGGAAGAGGCCAGCCACAAGAACAAAAGAAGAATGTGCCTATTGCAAATTGACACCTAGCTAGCCAAAACCACAGCATTCAAAGTCCAAACTAGATACTAAAAAGAATAGGATTCAGTCCTGAGTTAACCTAGCATGGATTCAAGAAACTAAATTTCTACTTATATAGCGACATTTAGAAGGTACAACAGCCATAGGCAACTAAAAGACAGGTCAAAACATCATAGCTAAAGGCAAGATGCCTTCAATGGTTCTATTTCTATGCCATGTATACTAAAGTTAAGGGCACTGACTGCGAAAATGAAAATCCAACACCTCATTTCTGATGAAAATATAGATTTATTCCACATATTGGAACTTGAAATACCAACAGATGACCTGCCCTAATGTTCTACCAAGGTCAATCTTAATGTATAACACTTAATAGATTTATGAATACTACACAATAATATCTATTATGCACATTATTCATCAAATTATAAACAGAAGAAACACTCACTTCACGGGCGGTTCCCGATCTTTCCTAATCAACTTATCCATATCATCATAAGGAAATATTAGATTCTGCAAGCTAGCAGCTTTGATCCACTTAGGCAAATTCCTCTTCCCAATCAAAGCAAACACTCTTTCCCTCATTGGTCCTGGCGACTCCCTCGGATACCTCTGCAAGAAAAACTCCGCCAAAACCAACTCCAGGACATACTGTCCCAAAAACATAAGCCTGGAATGGGCCGACCGAACGTGCCTGGCATTAGTCCTTTCACAAGAAGGATGCTGAAACGCCAAATACAACAAAGTATCAAACTGTTTCGCCGGATTATCATCTCCCAATTCTTCGGATTTCACCAAAGGGTACCCCAAAGCTTGCTTAGCTTCAAGCAAATACTCGTCTATCCAAGTATTGTCAGCATTGTTAAGCTTTGAAGAAGGCAAGCAAGAACTTAACAAAGGGAACTGTTTTAATGATAACTGTGGGCTGTTTAGGAATCTTTCTGTCAATTTTTTGTCATCAAGGGGAGGTTTTAGTATGAACCTTTTTGGGGGCACTTTTTTCCTCGGAGCTGTCGCCTTTTTACGCTGGGCAAGCTCTTTTAGGAGTCTTTGCGGGCTGTTTCTGGGAAGTTCTTGCGATTGGTCGACAGCAACAGCGAAAATACGGAGATTTTTGGGCTTTGATGGCTTTTGGTGGAGTTGAAGTGGGAAAGGAGAGAGGGATGAAGAGAATGAGATTTCGGAGAGCTTTTTTGAGAAGGATGCAAGAGATGAGGAGAGTTCCATTGAAGAATTCGTTGAATTAAAAAGATTGAAGCATCTGCCTTAAGGTGTTTGATAGCGGGAAATGGAGATTTTGGGTTCGGTTGCCATTGAAGAAGGGGGCTTGTTTGCAGGGGTTTTACGAAGGGTTTGGATAAGGTGAAGAAGCGTGGCTTATTTTTTGCAGTACACTATCTCCGGCGAGGGGGATATTTTCGTTGTTGTGTTTTTCTATCTTTCCCTCTTCTAAGACGTCTTCCCACTTTTACGACGTCGTTCACTAGATTGGTCATTTGGTATTTTGCATTTTTTTTTAATTTTTCATTTCCTAATAATTGGAGTTGCAAATATTTAAATTCAAATTCTCAGTGAGGTATGATTCCATTAAAAAAAAGATATTTTGACAAAAAAATGCAATATTTATGAGGAAAGGATGGTTGGATTTTTTTATGCATAGAGGTTTTTATTAATTACAGTGTTTTTCTTTTTAATATTAAAATTTCAATATCATATATCTATATTATAAAATTTTAACATATTTAATAATTTATTTTATTTTTTATTTTTAAGATTGATATAAAAATATATAGTATAACATTTCATAAGTTATCAAATCTAATTTCGAATACTATAAAAAAGCAAAACCAAAAAAATCCATACCTTAGAGGGGTTACTTATTCAAGTGAATAAAAACAAAATTCAAGGTCCCTTGATTAAATAATTTAACATAGCAACTAACAAGATTACGATGTGTTTTTTGGATTTTGTTGATGCAAGAATTGTTAGATTGTGTCCATTATGAAGTATTATCTGTTTTGGAACAATACATAGATTGTTTTTACGGTTTTGTCCTTTAAGAAAAGACGTTTCAATAGGAAAAGGGTGGCCTTGCTTTACAAGCCACAATCCATATCATTGGCTAATTGACGTGGGATTGTTCTTTTATCCCAACACTAACCCCCAAGCAAAGCTATGAACTGTGTAGGTCAAGTGGACAAGTTATGTTTTAGATCAAGTGGGTAAGTTATCACTGTGTAAGTCGTAAATCAAGTAGACAAGTTTGCCACTGTGTAAGTCATAAATTGAGTGAGCAAGTTTGTTACAATGTAAGTCATAAATTGAGTGAGCATGTTTATATTCTAAGTTTCATGTAAGTCGAGTGGGCAAGTTACCACTTTGTAGATTAAGTAAGTTAGAGTTATTTGTTTATATGCCTGAATGAAATCTCGATTATGAGTCTATGACTTTTCATTTTTCATAGACAACACCAAATTTGAATTTAACTATTTAATAAAAATTAAGAATATAGGGATTGGATTTTTTTTTTTTTTTGGTTGCAAACATACGGTTTGGATTTTAACTCTTTGGATGATGATTATAATTGCATTACTTTGTTTCATCTTGAAGAGTTAAAAGCCTAAACCCATTAATAGGCTTAAACTTTTATTTTAAAATTAAAATATTATTTTTTTACTAATATAAAAATATAAATTGCAAATGAAAAATGAAGAAAATGTATTATATGGGGAAAAAAATTTAATTTAAGGACCAATGGACATACCCAACTACAGGCTTAGAAAATATAGCTCACGCACCAATTCAAAAAATGCGCTTAGTATATGGCTTGGGTGGAGGTTTGGACCAATGAACAAACAATGGTGGTTTCAAACAAATCAAGGCCCAAAAGAGACGTTTACAGCCATGGACTATTACATTGAGACACTCGACCACCTCCTAATAATTTAATTAATTAATTTAATTATTTTTTAAAAATATATTTAATAATTTTAAAGTTTAAATTTTAATATTTATATTTTTTTTGTTATTCCTAAATTATAACTTAGGCTAAATTTACAAAATTATGTCAAATTCACTTTTCATACGATTCTTTAAACCTTATTGACATTAAAATATGTCCTGAAAATTTTATTTTTGTCTTCTCAAATGTTATCAACCTTTGTCAACCATTTTCCGA
>JBBYHL010000005.1:7337381-7352340 GCA_038381835.1 Adansonia madagascariensis
TTATAATCTTGTATTTATTAACACATTAATGTAGTTACCAACTTTATTTATGTGCTTAATTCTATTATAACTAGATGAGTAAAGCTGCCACTAACAATTTTATTCTAAAATGAAAAAGAAAGAGGAAGATGATGATGGATGACATAATGTATTCATTCCCATGTGCGAACTGAACTGAACAAGATTAAAGCCTAGACCTTAAAATCTAGGTTAGCTAGATGAAATATCATATATAAATATATATATTTGAGATTAGAGTATTTTAAAATTTATAAAATTTTTTATATATTTAAATAATTATATTTTTATATTTATATATTTATTTTAAAAATATATTAGATATTAATGTTAGATACAAATATTAAAAAAAAAATAAGAGCTGGAAAAATTTTCAATGGAGCAGCTCTATACTCTGGGGTGAAGAACAAAATCCAAGCTTCCCTATTGTCATCAAACTCAAACCTGGCCAGGTGAAAATAAATTGGACAAATTGTAAATCTACATCGATCCTAAGCTTGAATCTTACAAAAGGTTTAGAAAAAGAGAATTATGGACCGCCTGATCATCTTGTCCGCTGCCAAAATGAGGACATTTTGGGAGAGGAATCATTGGTGGTTCTTGGCACAAATGTTATTATTCCATATTATGGACTAGAAATTAAGCTTGGGTTTCCCAAAAAAAATAGACCCTGTTACGCTTACTTAGAAATTTCGTGCATGGATGGATATTTAAATGTTCATTTCAAGTAACTAAACAATTATTGATAATTCCTTGCGGATAAAACACTTATCACCAAGTTTTTTTAGGTTGCTGGTGGGTTGACTGGGTTACAGGATGTCTATTCCAGTTTTGCCCTATTCGTTACGGCATGGTTGTCACCTTGTTTACACTTTTATTAAAGGTACTATTTTTTCTAAACTCATGTATTTCAAAAGATTTGGTCATCCTAAAGTGTTCCTCCCTTGATTTGGATAATGAAAAAGAACTTTTTTAAAAGAGATTCTTAGTTAGAATCAAGATAGATGCACCTTCGAGTGATAATAACATTGTAAAAATGAAAATCGAATCCTAATATATAAAGTGACGTAAATAGACCTCTTCGAATCCGGTCATCACAATCAGTATCAAGTAAATGGCTTCCTAACATATACTTTCATTTCCTAGTCATTTTCAGCCCTTTATTATTTCCCGTTCTCGCTTCCCATTATGCCTTCATTTTTTTTTCCCTCAGATTCTCATCTATTATATATCACAACTTCAATTGAAAACAGATCATCTGAACGTTGTACGCTCTGTAATTAAGTGCAGCAAGTGCTGCTAGCTCATTGTTGGGGCCATGGTCAAATCAAATTCTTACCAAGGATTTTTCATCTTTAAGTCAATTACTAAAACGGTGGAGCAATGAATGAAGGCCTATAAATTCTCATAAATCCAATAATGACGTTCTGGTGAGATTATGTTTTAAGGACCCTTTTGAGGACCCCTCAACAATAATGTTGCCCTAACATATTATGGTCATCAGTGGCAACAAAGTTTAATTAATTCCCCTCCCCCTTTCCCCCCACATTTTGCCCGGCCTGTTTGTTCATATTTTCAGCAGGTTTTTTACCTAGTTGATTGGAAACATACTTACTACATAGTATCGCTTGCTCTTAGACTCAATCATGTAAAACTGACAAAACCAGGAAAATAATGGAAGTATGGGATTTGAGAATATATACTCATTCCCTTGTCTTTGTACACAAAAGTAAAGAAGAATATCATTCCCCATTTCAGTGAAAGTGTGGGGAAAAAGTAATCAAAGTATCAATTCTTAACATTTTTCATATCCATAATATTTTGGGGAAAAAAATTTAGAACCAGCCAAGACTTGATTTCTAGCAATTTGGCTTTATCTTATGAAAATTGGAATTTCATTACATCCATCCAAATGAGTACATGCAAAGTTTTGTAGATTTGCTGATCTATATATTGAGATCATGCTCGCTGCTACCCATTTAATTACTAATCTTCCTACCGGCAAACTACCAAAGCCATTAGTTTATATACTTCAGTAATATGTTTACAGCATCTAGTATTTTCATGTATTAAAAAAAAACATTAAAGAAATAGAAAGTTTCATTAAAGTCAATCTAAGATGGAGCACTGCAACTTTCAATTTCACAAAGGTGTCCTTTAGCAAGGATGCTTGCCATTCTGATCTTGTTGTACCCTGTAGGTGATTTTTTTTATTTTAATATAATGAATGTGATCAGCAGCAAGAGAGAGAGAGAGGGGAATAAATTTATAAAACCAATAGCACCGAGAGCATTTAATCATATTTTCTAGCGATCCTTAAATTATATATCTGCAGAGGTGTGCACCAGAATATTTTTGGTGATGACAAGTTTTGTTTTGTTGAGCTGTTATATTTCTTAGCTTTCTATTTTTTTTTTAACCAGCTTTCATCACATGGCCTCTGCACCTTCATTAACATACATGATAAATATCAGTTACTCTCTTAGTCATTTCTCTCTCTCATTCCATCTCCCTCTCTCTCTCTCTCTCTCTCTCTCTCTTTGTTTATGTTTGTAGGAGAAATGTGGGATCAGTTTGATAAATCATGAGTTCCATCTCCAGTGTTAAACTCCATTTATGGTGGAGAATACTCGTTATTCTTGAGTTTCTTGTGGTTCAAGCTTTGGAGTTAAATACAGATGGGGTTCTCTTGCTTTCTTTTAAGCTCTTCATTCGCAGAGATCCTCTAAACGTGCTACAGAGCTGGAAGTCCAGCGACCAGACGCCGTGTTCTTGGTATGGAGTAACTTGTGGAGCACCAGACAACTCCTCCAATGGCTACCTTCGTGTTACAGGCTTGTCTCTTCCAAATTGTCAGCTTCTTGGTTCAATTTCATCCGATCTGGGCATGATTCAATACCTCGAAAATCTTGATCTATCCAACAATTCTCTTAACGGGTCTCTTCCTTTTTCTATTTTCAACGCAACCCAGCTTCGGGTTCTTGATTTGTCGAACAACTTGATCACTGGTGCGATACCTGAAACAATAGGACGGCTACAAAGCCTACAATTCCTTAACCTTTCCGACAATGCATTGGCGGGAACTTTACCTGCAACTCTCACTACTATCCAGAATCTAACTGTTGTTTCTTTGAAGAACAATTACTTTTCTGGCAATCTCCCAACTTTGTTCCAATCTGTTCAAGTTTTAGATCTTTCTTCTAATCTTATCAGTGGGTCTTTGCCTTCAAACTTTGGAGGCAATAATCTTAGGTACTTGAACATTTCTTACAACAGGCTTTCCGGGGTAATTCCACCACAATTCTCCGAGAAAATTCCTGGTAACGCTACTGTTGATCTTTCTTTCAATAATCTTACAGGAGAAATCCCCGATTCCGTGGTTTTTATGAATCAAGAATCCAAATCTTTTGCCGGAAATCCTGATCTATGTGGTAAAGTAACCAGGCGCGATTGTCCTATTCCTTCTTCACCAACTTCTCCTCCAGCAATCGCTGCCATCCCCAAGACAATGGACTCCGACATGCCGGAATCATCTCCTGGAGCTAAAAAACCTGGACAAAACAGGCTCAAACCAAGAATAATAGTAGGAATTATAGTCGGAGATGTAGCAGGAATTGGATTTGTCGTCATGATTTTCATTTTCGTCTACAAGTTAAGGAGGAAAAAGAGGGTTGAGACAGCTACGAAGCAAGAAGCTGACACAGCCAAAGACAATTGGTCCATAACATCTTCATCGTCAGAATCAAGAGGATTTACAAGGTGGCCATGTTTGAGGAAGAGAGGAGAGTACGAGGAAGAATCCGACACCAATTCTGACACTGAAGAAGATCAAAGCAGGAGCAAAAGTCTTGATAATCAACGGCAGCAAGAGCAAGAACAGGACAAAAAAGGGACATTGGTGACCGTCGATGGGGAAAAGCAGCTTGAGCTCGAGAGGTTACTTACAGCATCAGCTTATATTTTAGGTGCCACGGGGTCTAGCATAATGTACAAGGCAGTGCTTGACGATGGGACTTCCTTGGCGGTTCGAAGGATCGGTGAGAACAGTCTGGATCGGTTCAGGGATTTCGAGACCCAGGTTCGAGTCATTGCTAAACTGGTCCACCCCAATTTGGTCAGGATTCGCGGGTTCTACTGGGGAGTCGATGAAAAGCTTATTATCTATGATTTTGTCCCAAATGGCAGCCTCGCCAACGCTCGTTGCAGTGAGCCGTCCTTAATCCTTTCATCTCATTTTTTCTTTCCAATTTTCCAACACATATGCGCACGTTAGCAAAAAGAAGATGGGTATTCGTTAAAGTACGCTGGAGAACTGATGTCATGACGGTGGAGTAGTTGTAACTTAAAACCTTGTGGTTTAATGCATGGAAAAGTCAACTTTCGGGGCAGGGGGCTCGTATTTGCCAATTCCCCTTTCCCCGTCGTTTAACCTACGGCGTTTGACAGCGATTTACGTTCCCCATTATTCCAGGCTCACTTCCCTCCGAAAACGACTCGTCTTTCTTTTCTTTTATTATTATTATTTTTAATCTCAGTAGCCCATTCCCGCGTTTGCGCTTTGCAGGCTTGACAGATGCTAATTATGTTACCTGTTTTTGTACAGGAAAATTGGGTTCTTCACCTTGTCATCTTCCCTGGGAGGCTCGGCTAAAGATTGCTAAAGGTGTGGCCCGAGGGCTAGCATATCTCCATGACAAGAAGCATGTGCATGCCAATTTGAAGCCCAGCAACATCCTGTTAGGTTCCGACATGGAACCGAAGATTGGCAATTTTGGGCTCGAAAGGCTCTTCACAGGTGACATGAGTTCTAAAGTTGGACTATCAGCCCGAAACTTTGGCAGCAAGAGGTCAACGGCATCAAGAGAAAGCTTCCAAGACCTAGCAGGGGCCAGCCCAAGTCCAAGCCCGAGTTCATTAGGTGTATCACCTTACCACGCCCCGGAGTCACTCCGGAGTCTGAAGCCGAACCCGAAGTGGGACGTGTACGCGTTCGGGGTGATATTGCTCGAGCTCCTGACGGGGAAACTCGTGGTCGTGGATGAGTTGGGTCAGGGAAATGGGATCGTAGTTGAAGACAAAAACAAGGCGTTGAGGATGGCTGATCCGGCGATTCGTGGCGATTTGGAAGGCAAAGAGGATGGCTTGCTAGCTTGTTTCAAGTTAGGGTACAATTGTGCATCTCCAATCCCACAAAAGAGACCCCCACTGAAAGAAGCCTTGCAAATTCTTGACAAAATCCCACCTTCAACTTCCTCTTCAACATACTATTATGGACACTAATCAACAAATAATGGTCGAAATTGGAGACTTATCTTTGTAGAGAGAAATCAGAAATGTACGTATTAATTGACTGATGATAGGTCTTCATTTTATTTTTATTACTATTTTTGTTTCGAAGTTTGTGTTGACTGGAAATTGCATAACATCATGAATTGGTTCTTCTTGGCGTGACTCCAAAATTTGTTGCTGACTTTTAGACCCAATCCATCCTTTTATTTTTTTTTTAAATTTTTGTTAACTTACTAGACTTGAAGTTTTGGGTCTATATATATATATATATATATATATATAAAAGTTCTTTTGTCTTGTTATGCTGTGTTAATTAACCAATAAAGTATCTTTGCAAGATTTTCACGTCTTTTTTTTCATTCGAAAGTTATTAAATCCTAGTCAAATTATTTGTCAAGGGATTTTAATTTTTCATACTTTGAACATGCAAAAGCATAATACATATTATATACAATAGTGTTCTTTGATTTTTTGATTTATAACCATTTTAAATTATTGTAAGCACTTATAATACATAATTAGATATTAATTTTTATTAAATATTAAATATCAGCTGACCCTACTTTATAATTCAAAATTTTTTTCTGAGTGTTGACAAATATCCTACAGAATAATTTGACAAGTTTAAATTACAACATTTAATAATGGTTATAATGATATTTACTTGAAGAAAAATTAGCTTATATGCACGTTAGAAACTCTCCTAACAGAATTAAAGTACTACATATTTCGTCAATGTTATATTTAGAAAAATTAAAAAAATTAATATGATGATAATAAAGTATGTGACAATATTTTAATTTTATTTACAAAAATTTATAATTTTAATAATGTATAATGCAAGAGTCCATTTTTATACATTATTTATATAGTTTAAAAACTCCAATAAAACAATTAAAAATCTGTTAAAATGCTTTCCTTTTTGTTATATTAACTTCTATTATATCGTTCACGAATATTTATCTTATTAAATTCACTAGTAGAGTCTTAAAACTTCGTTTAACAATGAATCAAATGATAATTCATAAAATAATATTATTATTTTTCTTAAATTCCAAATACATACCTTCTGAAAAACAACATATTTTGGGTAGTTAGTATTGTATTTTTAGTCCCGCTTATTAGGTTCAATTTTGAGCAACTTTAAATTGGGATGACATAGATAATATAAATTTAGATATTCATAATTATTTTATCTTTTTTTTTTTTTCAAATTTAGATCTTATAGATTTGGATAGTTTAATTATTAATCGGAGTGGACGTGAATTTGAATAATATAATTATTATCCATAAGGGATTCGAAGCGAATGCGAATATGAACATTAAGATATCTATTATCCGAATCTATGCTACTTTCACTGATTACAAATTTGGATATCTGAATTCATTATCTATTTATCGTAAAATGCAAAAAATTTGCTTATTAAATTTAGATTTTTAGTAAATTCGATATATAATAAATAATATTATTTAATTTAAATTCATATTCAAATAAATATATATAAATTTAATGTGAATAATAAATTAATTTTAAATTTAAAATAATGATGTTGGTTTCAATTCAAATATGAAAAAAAAAAAACTTATAGTCAACCTCTGCTATCTCTACTTTAAATTTGTACATAAGAAAAGGAAAAAAAAAAAAAAAAGAGCCGAGGCCAATTTGGGTTATAATGGCTAATAATTTGGGGATGGATCGCCCAATAAGTAGTGGACGACGGGCGCCCCCATTTTTGAATTGGGAAAAATCCCGCTCTTCTCTCGTTTTAAAAGCCCTTCGAAACTTTTTCTTTCTCTAACTCCAATAGCCGTTAGAGAGAGAGGGAGCCAAAAAATAAAAAAATTTCCAGCACAGGCAAGCCAAAAATCACAAAGGAGAAAAAAGGCAATGGCGACGAATATTGGAACCATGGATGGGGCTTATTTCGTCGGAAGATCTGAGATTCTTGCTTGGATCAACTCCACTCTCCATCTTAATCTCTCCAAAGTCGAAGAGGTTTAATCTCTCTCTCTCTCTCTCTCTCTCTCTCTCTCTCTTTAGTTCTTTTGATTTTGTTGATTTGGTTTTAAAAATGGATTTTGTTTCATGGACATTTTTTCCGATCCGATGGGTTTATCAGGCATGTTCGGGTGCGGTTCATTGCCAGCTGATGGATGCGGTTCATCCAGGGATAGTGCCCATGCACAAAGTCAACTTCGATGCCAAAAACGAATACGAGATGATCCAAAATTACAAAGTCCTCCAAGACGTCTTTAACAAACTCAAAATCACCAAGGTTTTAATTTTAATTTGATTTCTCAGTATTTCTTCTTCATTTTTCTGGTTCTGAAATTTGATTTGATTTTTTTGGTGTGGTTTTAGCATATCGAGGTTAGCAAGCTGGTGAAAGGGAGGCCGCTTGATAATCTGGAGTTCATGCAATGGATGAAAAGATACTGTGATTCGGTCAATGGAGTCGGTCATCATAAGTAAATTTCTCTTAAAACCTAATTTTCTTTTTAATCAGATCGATTTTGTCAATTATTAATTGGTTATTTTACATTATTTTCGAGTTTTCTTGCTCTTGTAGTTAACTGTTTCTTTTCCAAATTTCAAATTAGTTATAGTATTAAATTTTAGGAATCATAGCCTTCTCAAATTTGTTGCTATCATGTCTTTTTTTTTTTTTTTTGGCTAACATTAATTGTTATATATGACTTTGAAACCAATTTCCTGATTAAAATTTGCCATTGTTACATTAATCTTCTAATTTGACAGATAGCAAATTTGCTACAGTTTGTCATATTTGAGAGTTTCAATGGTGGCTGAATTTAAGGGGTTTTTTCCCCCATTTCCAGCAATTGTTGCTGGCATTTGGGCCTGAGCTTTTAGTATATTTATAATAATTGAATTTCATCATATTGATAGTATCTGGTAGCTCTATTTATCTGAACTAAAAAAAATGGAAAGATCAATGAGTGAGTTTGTGCTGTTTTCATATTTAGTTACAACCCAGTGGAAAGGAGAGAGGCTTCTAAAGGAGGAAAGGAAGCAGGCAAGAAATCAGCACCACAACAATCCTCAACAAAGGGTTCAACTGCAGCTCCTAGACCCCCATCTTCCCATGCTCGAAGGAACAACAACGATGTTTCATCATCTGCGAACCATTCCAATCAATCAGCAAAGATTTCATCCAAACCATCTACCCCAGTGGCTGCTTATGATGAACAGGTACTTTATTTTCAGTGAATGAATTGATAAAGTATTACTGGTTTAAGAATGTTAAGAAGAATCTAATGTCTTATCCTGTACAATGTAGATCACTGAATTGAAGCTGTCTGTCGATAGTCTTGAGAAAGAGAGGGATTTCTACTTCGCAAAGTTGAGAGACATTGAGATTCTCTGCCAGACTCCTGAAATTGAAGACTCACCGGTATTTCGCCTTTGATATTCAGATATAGAATAGGGAAAATGTTATTAGTAGTAAAAAGGGTTTTTAAAATTGATATATTTTAATGTTTTACATCATGTTGTTGCAGGTTGTAGCAGCTATACAAAGGATTTTATATGCTACAGATGCTGATGCATCACTAGTGACCGAAGCTCAAGCCATGGTGTCTCTTCTTCATCCCAAGGAAGCAAATGCCTTGAGTCCAATTGCCGAGGTATCAGAAGAAAAAGCCAGTTCTGAAACCCAGAAGAGGAAAAACATTTTGAACATTGATGTCGATGCTGCTGGAATTTCAAAATTGTCTCCAAGGCAAAGGCTCTCTGATGCTTCTGATGTCCACTGCAGTGAGTCACCTCTTATGACTTACTGATCAGGAATCATCTATAGACTTGTGAGATGTGCTTGACAGGTCAATTTTGTCAAATTTCCTTGCCTTATATATATATATACACAGTTCTGGCTGTTGTTTCAATTGTAGTCCAGCAAGACATAATATAAGCCGTCACCTGAATTGTTAGCAATGTCTGCATTTGGAAGATTTAAGAATGACATATTTACTGCATATTTTTCCTTTCTGCTTTATAAAAAAGGCGGGATGATTATTTTGCTTGACACCTTTATTCGGCTCCTTTATTCTTACATTTTTTTTTTTACTTTGTGAATGATAGAGAGAGATATGTGGATTAATCTTTTCTATGTTCTAAACTGTTTTGCAGTTCACAATATAATTAAGGTCCTGTTTAATATTATTCTCGGCATAATTTTTAAAGTCAAAAGTTGTATTTGATTGTAATCTCAATGCATATACGAGTAAAGAATTTCGACTTTTTTGGTTAAGATCATAATTTAACAATTCAAATAAAAAAGTTAAAAAAAAAAAGCTTTTGTAATTTGGAAATGGTTTTTGAGTAAAATGATTTTATTTATCCTCGAATTTTTAATTTTACTATTTTAAACATTTTTTTTACATTTTCATTTCACACTATTTTTTCACGATAATATTAAATACTTATAAATTCTTAAATCATATTTTTTACTATATTTCTTAAAACATACATTTTCAATCGAAGTTTTTTCAACAAAAATGTTAAACTAGCTTAAATATGATTTTGATAAAATAAATGTCAAAAAATGCCTAGGGTCATATATCCTTGTTAGTAACCCAGTTAAATCATTGAAAAGATAGCTGGGGTGATAGAAGGAGAAAGAAAATTTGAAAAGAAAATGTTAATGCGGGAAATTTGCAAAAACTTGCAAAATAAAAAAAAAATACTCTTGGATATGAGATATAAGAGCGGTGACAAGTGTATGTGTACACTCGATGTTAGGGCCACTTCTTTGGCCTGGAAAAATGGCGTTAAGACCAAGCATTCATCAGCCATGTTTCAATATATACAGTAAATAATGTAAAGAGGGCTTACTATTTATATCATCTTACATATGTATTCCACATCAATTCTTAAAATCCAAATGCAGAATCTTTATTAAGAATCCTGACATTCAATATGAACACGCAATCCAGGAAGGTAATCTCTTTTTTTTTTCTTTTAAGCTTCTCAATAAGGTTTGATCTTCTTGAATTGAGATTAAAAAGAAGAAGATTTTGCTTTTGAGTAGGAGAGTGAGGCCACAAATGCACAAGGTGAAGTTGAAAGAAAGGTGGTAACAGTGGACCATTTTTCATCGGCAGGGAAGAGCCAAGAGCTGAAGACTGTGGAAGTGATTCACCAATATTGTCCACAAAGCAACCAGAAGACCAGCGGGGATGTCCTGACGGGTGCTGCTGCTGCTGTCGCCTCGGCCCTGGAATCCGCAAAAGATGCAATATCTCGAAAGTAATGGACGCAATGCTCCCCCCATTACAGATTATCTTACCGACTTCAGAATTTCTTAATTTTCATTTTTTGGGAATTAATTATATGATTTGTATAAGGTATTCATGACCTCAAAAACTTGTTATCTGAAAAAAATGGCAGCACCATCGATTCTTTTGTTCTGGCAGATTATTGATTCCCTACTTTTATAGCTAACCCTTCGCATTAGGGGCTTTCCGGATATATTTCTTTTCTTTTTTCCAATACCTGAAGATAATTATTATTCCTTTTCTTTTGCCAATTATCAGACCACGGAATCCGATTTCATTGGTGAATCACACTATTTCCGTTTACGTTCTTTTCACTTATCAACTTGGAAAGTGAATTTCGGCCATTTCCATTCCAAAAAAATTAAGGGTTGAAACTTCAGAATTCATGCCGAAAATACAATTGTCACTTTGTCAGTTTGCACATCGCCGAAAGCAGAACAATGTTAGTGCCCATTATTCTGCACCAATAGTCTTCCGAATCCTATTCTTTCTTTTCTTTTTATACCTTGGTACATGTCTTTCGTTGTTTTTATCTATGTCACTAAAATTTGGATGTAAATATCGAACAAGGGTACATGTCTAACATGGATCTTTTTAATTTTTTTTTCAAGATTTTTATGTATTTGGAGGGTCTCGAAGGATTATTTCTTCGTACCAATATCGGGACATGTGTTGGATACGAGTACTTAAAAAAAAATAAAAATTTGGAGCAACACAGGCTTTTATAGTATCCACTATCCAGGCATATATTTCCCTTTGGTTCCCCTCTTATTCCTCACCATCTAGGGTCACTTCTTTCTGCTCCAGTTTTTTCAGCCCTGTGAACCGGGT
Source organism: Adansonia madagascariensis (assembly GCA_038381835.1). Taxonomy (NCBI): domain Eukaryota; kingdom Viridiplantae; phylum Streptophyta; class Magnoliopsida; order Malvales; family Malvaceae; genus Adansonia; species Adansonia madagascariensis. The sequence continues at coordinate 7,348,815 of JBBYHL010000005.1, forward strand.
TTTCCTTCAAAGAGGTTATTTTCTACTAGTTTCCTGGCATCTGTTTTATTTTCCTTTTCCTTTCCCTTTATCATTTTATAATTTCTAGTCTGTTCTTCCATTGTAGTTATAAATTTGCTTTAATAAAACAGTCGCAGCAATGGGAATGGCAATATCTAGATTGGTGAAGATGCTTTTTGCAAAGAAAGAAATGAGGATATTGATGGTGGGACTTGATGCTGCTGGCAAAACAACCATCCTTTACAAACTAAAACTTGGAGAGATTGTTACTACCATACCAACCATTGGTAATTACTATTAACTAACCCTCAATAACTGTCTGCCTTGGGAGATTGATACTTCAAAAACAGTAAGTTTCAATTGAGCTGTCATTAGGCTTGTAAATCCAATTCCTACCTTTGATTGGATGACTAGAATATATGTATCACTTTCTCAAGCAAGTGTTGATCATCCATTGATCATATGCATTTGGTGTCAAAATTTCAAGCATGAGAATTGAGAAAACCTCATTAAACAATCTTGTTTCCAACATAAAATAAGATTTGCTAACATAGTTTTTTTTTTTTTCCCCTAATCCAGGATTTAATGTCGAAACTGTTGAGTACAAAAATGTTAGCTTCACTGTCTGGGATGTTGGAGGACAAGATAAGGTAATAAGCATATGAAATTATGAATACAAATTGATAGCTAGCTCTTCCATAAATATCATATTAATCACATCTCCAATTTAGCTAATACCTAGGAATTAAAGAGTTTTAACTGTTTCATAACTTTTGCTTTATAGATACGACCCCTATGGCGGCACTACTTCCAGAACACTCAGGGTCTTATTTTTGTGGTGGATAGTAATGACAGAGAAAGAATATCAGAAGCCAGAGATGAGCTCCACAAGATGTTAAGCGAGGTTCATAATTTTCTTTCGACTTTGTTAATTCGTTATAAGCTCGTTCTCTCGGGGTCAGGGGGCTAATTTATTAATCGAAAATCCTGATGGAAATGTCGTCCAGAGATTTTGCAGTGTGCAAACAGGCTCAATTTCTAGTGGTCCTTCCTTTATTTTATTTTTTTGCAGGACGAACTACGCAATGCAACCTTACTTGTCTTCGCTAACAAGCAAGATCTTCCGAACGCCATGACCGTCTCCGAAATCACTGATAAACTTGGCCTGCATTCACTTCGCCAACGCCGTTGGTAAATTATAATGTTTTAACTCAAATAACTCATTAGTTCTACATATAATTTACATATACTTACAAACTAACAGAGCCAAAATTTTCTCATTTCACCTTCAAACTATGAAGAAAAAATTGGAACCTGACACCATTTTAAAAGGATAAAGGTAGAGTAGTAAATGTAGATATTAGAATATTTTACTTTCTTCTAGTAATTGGCATTTCTGGGAAACTATGATATAGGTACATCCAGGCTACATGTGCCACCTCTGGGCAAGGACTCTATGAAGGTCTTGATTGGTTATCCAGCAATATCTCTAGCAAGGCAAGTTAAATTGTACAAACACTTAATTCTGGGTTAAAAAGTTTTCTTTCAATGACCTAATCAAATTTTTTTTTTCTTTATTTTGCTTGCAGGCATAATCCAGCCAGCCCTCCCAAAGAAAAGACTTGAAAATATCAGGAATGAAGGGCATTTAACTATAATATTTTCATTATTCAGTAGATTTTGAACCACTTTCATGATTAAGATACTATAATATATATGTGTGTGGTAATAAATCGTAAAGAAATGTTCGCAAGTGATTCGCTAAAGTAGATTCAATAGCTGATAACTCTCATTTTGTACTAGCAATCATTGAAATATATAAGAATAAGAATACTTTAAGAGAATCCAAATCTGTCAACAAAGAGGCTTAACTTCTTGTCAGTTTTACATTTTAATATTGATGATTGAATGCCAGTTTCATAGGTGGTGAGGTAAACACTCCAAGGATATGCATACCAGTTTTTGATACTAGCCAGAGGATAAAATTACTTGCTCACCGGCCGAGAGTCAAGCTCTAGGCCTATGCAGCACTTGCATGAACCAACTCTCGGACCGTGACATGTGTTCAATCGGTTCAGTCTTTCTGGGACATCAAATGGAGGTAAATGGATCCAAATCCTCGGCAAAACCTCTATTTGATGAGATCCATCAACTCAAGAGCTAAGGTTAAGCAATAGAAAACATTCCTGTGTAATCAGCAACCTCTATTTTTCTCTTATGTATGTATTTTCTTATTATCAGATTATGCCATTTCTGCTGTTTACTCTATGAGCTACGCAATGGAAAGCAACTTTCTCGGTGTATTTTTTTTTCTTTCGTCCATTTAGTTATGTATGCTTGAGTAAGGTTAGATTAGACGTGGGAATTATTTACACCAGAATCATTGAGCTGAGAGGAAGAAGTACTACTTCTTTAATGAACGTCAGATTTTCTTTTTTACAAGGTGAAAATTCTCTTCATTTTCTGGTATACGGAGCTTTGAGCACTGTTTGCTTGCCCTGAAACTTGACGGAGACGCACAGAATTCAGTACCTTTCAAGTTATATCAAATGAAAGTCATGAATCCAGCTGTGCAAAATTATACCGATTCTGGTGTTTTCCGGGTTAGGTGGATATGTGGGGAACTCTGTTACATCTGTTACAAGTTTATAAGACTTTTGGTCGGAATTTTATGACTTCGTAAATGTTTTATCCCGGTAGGTAGCATAACTGTTGGCAGAATTTATTAATGTCAAAAAATAACCAAGTCTGCAATGTTACTTTCTGAGTCAAACTTGTTGCAAATTTGTTATTTCAACAAGGCTTCCAACGGTAATATGCTTTTAGAATGCGGCTTTAACGATTTTCAAACAAAAGACCCGATTGATTAGAACCTAAAGATCCCCATCACAGGAAGCAAAATATGTCCGTAAATGATCTAATTATTGAAGCCTCAGCAATAACTCATAAATTACTACCGACCTCAAGAAACTGTATGTTATTTGGAAATTTGTGCCACTGGTTGTACCATTTGTCTGTTTTCTTCTAAGAAAATTCATTGACTTGAGCTGCCACATTTATGAAGCAGAATAACTTATATTAGTTTAGACATATATTACCCGGACTCTTTATTTTTTTTAGGTATCGGTATTCATACATGTGGCGGACATATATATGATTATGAATATAGGAATGATCTTATAAATATATGAAAAAATTTCTCATATGAAGTACATATTTATATGTAATACTCACTTTGAGCCAGATATCATAGTTTTTTACGCCAATATCTTAAAATCAAGCAGGTGAAAGTGAAACCTCAATTTGTTCCTGGCCTGGGCAAAGTCTTTGTTTGAGCATAGATGAAGGCTTGCTGTACTTGATGAGACCTCTCTGGCACTTTGTTTTTTCGAGTGTAGTTTGTACACTAAAACCCTGAACAATGATGTTGGAACATTTTCAAAATAATATTAAGGGTCATGTCTTCAAAAGTTATTTCTCTTAATTATAAAGAGTGGTGCATCTTGGTTATTTACCAAGTGATGTG
>JBBYHL010000005.1:7412974-7424180 GCA_038381835.1 Adansonia madagascariensis
TAACGAGTTTAATTCGATTTTGATTTTGATAGTAATTACTTATATTTATTGGGTTTACTTCGATTTTTTATTTATAAATTAAAATAATAATTATTTGAATCGATCTGAATTTTATTTTTATTTAATTTTTAATGTTTTATAACATAAAAATAAATTTTTTATGTTAAAATTAGTGAAAAATCACTATAATGATTTTTTTAAAAAAATTAAAAAAAATCAATGAATTAAATTAGTGAAATTCATTTCTAATCAATTAAATTTAATATGATTTTCGTATTTCATTTGCAAAACCAAAACCATCGATGGGAGCCAGACAGAGCGCCTGGTTGGGCTAGAAAGCCTGAGGCCTCTGGGTACACAAGAGAGGATGATAGTCCTTCAAGTGGATCGATCTAAGCCTAAGAAGCTTGCCTTATTTTGTAGGACGAGTCATCATCATCTCCACTGATGACTTACTCGAAATTTTTTGCCTTTTTGATTCATGTCTATTCCAGAGCACACTGTGTTCCCACTTAAACCGGAAAAAAACAAAGTGATGATACTTGTATTACTTAAACGCCATTTGTCAAGTTTAAGTGAGAATTTTTTTTCAAATTTTTTAACATAAAAGATTCACAAATATTTTGATTTGAATTTAAAATTAAATGATTGATATGAATAAAATCGAATTAAATTTAAAATTTAAATTTATTCTAGAATGGATCATATACGTACGTGTCACTATTTTGAGTATACTTCTTTCACCTTTTAGCTTGTTAAACCACATTAAATGACCCAACCATTTCCTACCAACTAAAGCAAAGCTTAACCTTTTTTCAAGTTGGCATTTAAAATTATTGTTGTTTTGATTTCCTTAGAAACAATTGCCACATATTATTTTGACCAAAAAAAATATAAGATTAAGCCCCCTATTTGTAAGCATATAAAGCAAGCTAGGCGTTTCCCATATTTCCAACGGCCTAATGGCCTAATGCCTCTGTCACAACAGGCAAAAGTCCAAACTAATCAATCTAAATCTTCAACCAATTCTGCCATTTTAGGGCGCAAGTTTCTTGTTTCAAACAATAACTTGCTAACACATTAAATGCTAAATCTAAAGAAGAAGAATCTAGCACCCCCAACTAATGAAAGTACCCTCTGTTTTCAATAAAAATTAACGACATTATCCTATTTCAAACAATGCTAAGTGAATTTCCCTTAGAAGGGGCAACCTACCCCACCACGTGAATGACACAGCCGATATAACCCTCCATAATGGGGCAATACCAAATTTTAAAGGGAAAAAGATGTAATAATTTAAAGGGTAAACTTTTCACAGGACAGTCCAAATCAACTAATCTAGAAACCATCGGGACTACGAGAGTAATGTGTTAGCAAATTATTCAAGTTGTGATTTTTAATATGAAAAAAATTTAAATTTAATTTGATAATTATTGAATCAAATTTAAATAGTAAATAAATTAAATTTAAATATTTTAATATTTAATCTGAGTTTAAGTAAAAATAATTTAATTTAAAATTTAATATAAAAAATAAACTTATTATTTTATTAAATAAACAAATTTAATTAAATAAATTTAGATAATTTGATTCTTTTTATTTTCAATCAAACTTAATAAAACTTGAAACAAACTGAAATTTCTTAACGCTTAGACTCGATTCGACTCTATCATACTGACTTTTATCAGGCGACATCTTGTAATCAAAGTTAAAACCTTCGATAAAAAAGTGAAGTATGTTCACCTTCAAGCAAGGGAAAAATAAAGCCCGTCTTAAATATCCAAAAACCTGCCATTTGTTATTTGTCATTTGCGGTCGTCATCGTCCCATCCACAATAAAATCCGCTCTTTAGCTTTTATTTGGAACCTGTCCATGGTTTCTTAATTGGTTAATCCTCTCTTTCTTTGTTTCTCTTTATATCTCTTCTGTTTATATATACATGTACATATATATATATGCTTTCTCGAGCTCTGCTAAGCAGCCGCGAAATAAAAATGAACATGTTGACGTGTTTCGCGGACCACCGTGACTTATCAAGAGCCACTGCAATTGGGTACTTGTTTCTTTTACTCTTCTGTTCCTTCCTCAGCATTTCCACTTCCTGTTCTAATGGAAGCTGCCAGGTTCCTTCTTCTTCTTCGTCTTTTACGCTCTATGCTCCTTTCTTTATGATCTGTACAGCTTGAACTGAAATGTGTTAGAGAATTTTGCAGGTTTTGGATTCATGTTCGCAGTCTACAGATTGTGGTCCAGGTCTTTATTGTGGAAACTGCCCTGCTTTGGGCAAGACTCAACCTTACTGTACCAGAGGCCAAGCTACTATACCCACTTCTGTTGTAAGCTTTTTTTTTTTTTATCTTAATGATGAGTATTTACTATTTTCAGGCCAGCATAATGTAAATTTGTTTCCTTTTTTCTTTTGGTAAGAAAGCTCTTTGCTTCCATTTGCAAATTGGTGATAGAAATTTGTGTTTTCTTGGTGTGAATTTTGAGTGGCAGATTGGTGGATTACCTTTCAACAAGTATTCATGGTTGGTGACTCACAATTCCTTCAGCATAGTGGATGCACCATCTTTGCCAGGTGTTCAGAGATTGACATTTTACAATCAAGAAGACACTGTGACTAATCAATTAATGGTGCGTACTTCTATCCTTTTGCATCACCTTTAAATCAGCTTCTTTTTTTTTGAGAATCTAAAGGAATTAATTGGTTGATAGTTCAAAAGATTCATTTTTTTGTTTTTTTTTATAATATGTTTGGTGCTAACAAGCAAAGAAAATGTAAAAGTGGAAAATGTTATTTCTTCCCTTTGCTTGGTTTCTTTGCAGCCACCCGAAGTATGAGAGTATTTTTGGTTAATTCTTTCTTGCTTCTTAGAGAAAATGATAAAACAATAAATTTCTTCTCTTTCTTTCTCCCAACTAATTTGCTTTGCTTTGCTTTTTGTTCTTTGTTTAGAACGGAGTTAGGGGGTTGATGTTGGACATGTACAATTTTGATGGTGATATTTGGCTCTGCCATTCATTCCGGGGGCAATGTTTCAGCTTCACTGCCTTTGTAATATATCTTTCCATCTTACAAATTTAGCAGTTATCTCGTGTGTGTGTGTGCGTGTGTGTTGCAATATCTATTTTCAAAATGTATGATATAATTTGCAATATGCTCATCGGATCTTATTCAGCAACCTGCAATTAACACCTTGAGGGAAGTGGAAGCATTCTTGAGTCAGAATCCAACGGAGATTGTAACCATTATAATTGAGGACTATGTGCATACACCAAAAGGACTGTCTAAGCTTTTTACGAATGCTGGTTTGGACAAGTATTGGTTCCCAGTGTCCAAGATGCCGAAAAAAGGTGATGATTGGCCGACTGTGAATGAAATGGTGCAAGCAAATCACCGGCTCTTGGTCTTTACTTCAGTTGCTTCGAAGGAAGCAGAGGAAGGAATCGCTTATCAGTGGAAGTACATATTGGAAAATGAAGGTAACAATTATGTACGTATATTACTCCTTTTTTTTTCTGGGTTCATATTGTACACTTGCTATGTAGTAACAACTTCATAATGTTTCGGGTTTCAGCCGGAGATCCAGGGGTAAAGCCAGGATCATGTCCAAACAGAAAAGAATCACAGCCGCTTAACTCTAAAAGTGCCTCTCTTTTCCTTATGAATTACTTTCCAACTTATCCGGTTGAAGATAAAGCTTGCAAAGAGCATTCAGCACCACTTGCCAACATGATCGGCACCTGCTACAAAGCAGCGGGGAATATGATGCCAAACCTTTTGGCAGTCAACTTTTACATGGTATTCAGCGGTAACTTATACCTAAAAAATTTGTTCTAAAATATGCAACGCTCTAACACAGGATAAATCATGCAGAGGAGTGATGGAGGTGGTGTTTTTAATGATCTGGATAGCATGAATGGCCGGAGGTTATGTGGATGTAGTACTATTGCAGCTTGCCAGGTTTGTCCTAATTCAAAATTACCCGTCCGGAAAGCATTCTCCAAAGTCCTTTGAGGGCTTATTTTGCAACAAGCCCTTGTTCCGCTGACACTAACATTATATATGGCTGGCATTGTACAGCCTAAATACAAGTTCGAACGTCTTTTTACTCCAAATGTTCGCCAATGGTCATCAGTTATTACTTACCAATGTCTGAGACATCCCTCTGTAACTTCTCTCGATGCATGGCTGTTGTTGTTGTTGTTTTTTTCATTTTTCTTTTTTTTTTTTTTTCCTTACAAGCTGAATTTTGGAGGTACTTAATTTGGATTGCTGTTCCATGTTTAGAATAAGCTATAGTTTACTATGTTACCTGGAGTCTTTATTTCTCCAAAGAACCCATATTTGATACATATTCCGACATAGGTACGGGAGTATGACCCTCCAAATATAAGAAAAAAATTAAAAAGAATGAGTATACTTGTGTTGGACATATATTCCGGCAATCACGCCTGAGTCCTATAACATAAATATTTCACCCAAATTTCAAATATACGTGCATGATTTTGTCTTATTTTGGATATAGATTTGCCAACTTTTCAAAGATACTTTCTGAAGCACACAAACATGCCTTGTTCTTTTTGCTTTTTTTTTTTTTTTTTTTTCCCTTTCAATTCACATGTTAGAATCTAGTTCTAGGCAGGATGTAAGGAGAAGTTGTGGACAATTTGGTCATGCTTTATATCTTTTGATAAATTTATTGTTGGAAGAAACCAAAAAAGATTTCATTCCCCCAGAACAGCACTATTTAACTTGCTTTTGCAATCTCTTTCCTCCTTTGCCAACATTTCTTGTAAATGGGATTTGTTTGAAAACCTAGCATTTCATTGATGCGGAACTAGTTCGTGTGACGACATTTTTGAAATCTCTGTTTTGTTCTTATGCAGGCTGGAGCACCCTTTGGATCTTGCAAGGGCATTTCGACGGCTACTCCAAGTCCAGTAACAAATACCGCTGGAAGATTTTTCGGATCTGTTCAGTTCTCAAGATCTACTTCAACAATCTATCATCCTATCCACTTGATTATTGGCTTGTTTTCTTTTCCATGGATAATCTTTTTATTTTGTCTGGAATAGATGGTTTTCAGGATAGCATCTACACTTTTAGGAGGGCTTTTAATATTGTCGGTACATAAATTTTGGAGTCGAGGCTTACACCTCATCATCCCTGACTTCTTGGGTAGAAGTTCAAGGAGTGCTTGTTAGAGTCATAGAATTTGGTTACAATCAAAAAGTTATCTTGAGATCCTTCTGTTGAGGTTAAAAGCAAATGGTTGTAATGAGTCGTTTACTCTGGTTTTAACCTTTAGTTTATTTAGTTCTCCATTTTTGTTCTTGGTATTATACATTCAATTAATTATTTCGATGTCTCTCTGATTTCAGGTTCCGTTGGGGCAGTCTTAGGTAGGAGTCTGATTGTTCGTGTCAAAACCAGGATAGAAGTGCTTTTGTTATTACCAATTCCTAGTACTTGTATTCTAACATCATAAAGCATTTTTAGCTTTGCTTAACATAACATTCAGCTCATTGTTTTCTCATGCTTTTCATGTATGAAAGATTCATGCTATTTACTAAGGGATTTGAGGGTTTCTTGTTTCAAATATTAAAGATGGAATGGAGATATACGACCAATGAAAAAAAAATTTTAAAATTGTACATTCTCGTATTGAACGCATACTCATTTCTAAATCTTTGCATCCGAATCCAAGTAAAGATTCAAATTCCTGATCTATTAGCATGAACCACATAGGTTGAGTTTCGAGTTTTTAACGGAAGATGTTTCTTACGTTAAACACTTATTACTTTGAAGGTAACTTTCAATTTATTGAATCAACAAATTCATATTATAATAATTGAAATACCCAGAAGAATGTGATATATATATATACACACACACACACACATACACAAGCAGCTATTATAAAAGCAATAACAAGAATGGAGCACCTTATACAACAGGTAACCAGGCAACAGCTCCAACATTTAATGGCACAGCCTGTGGTTTTATTTTAAGAGCGGGTCGGATGGTAAGCAAACCAATGAAACAGTCTAAAGGAACTCTAGTTCCCCACACATTGATCGACTCTAGTTTACGACATTTACTTACAAGAACGAACAGCCCGTTTTCTGTAACATGACGGCAACTCCATAGGACAATGCTCTGAGATTTAAGATGGCAAGGGACCAAAAATTCAGTACTCTCAATCATTTCTGAAGAACAAAGTTTCTAGAAAAAATGGGAAATCGACGGATGACTCACCTTTAGACGTGGACAGCTATCAGCAATAACGGATAAGGATTCATTGGTGATGAATGTACCACCAATATTCAAGTGTTCCAAGGAATTGGCTTTTGTCATCTGTTTCAGAAAGTATATTTGAGAACCAGCAAAAAGGAAATCAAGTTTATCAAGAAAATATATATATATATACACACACACACACACACATTCAAGTTAATGGGATTGACTAATATACATGAGGCGAAAAGGATTCAACATTACCAGTTGAACAACGCCTTTGTCAGTGATCCCTGTCATGCCCCAAAGGGAAATTGACGTCAAGTTGCTAACACACTTTGCTAATGAGATTTGGTATAGTCCATTATCAGTTATTTGACAACCCCAACGACCCCTTGAACTGTGATTATAACAAGAATTAGTACAAGAAAGTATCATGCTTCAACTCTTCGTTTTTCTTGAATTACATTTGAAGAAAAACACATTTCTCTCCCTTATTTCCAACTCTTTTTTTCCAATAAACTTGCTTCATATACAGTTCAAACAAAAAGAAAAGCAAATAAAAAATCATCAAACAATTAACAGAAAAAGAAAACAGAGAGATCAAGAAATGATTTACATGTCGAGTTCTTTGAGACTATAAGCATGGCGAACAAGACGAGCAGTGGAATCATCATCCATTTTAAAACCAGCAAAACTCAGGGTCTGTCTCCTACCCAGAGCCTGTTTCACCCCTTGTTTCCATTTCCTACAAACCCCACTTGCCCTACAATGCATAATATTATAATCCATCCATCCAGCCAAACATCCTCATAACAATTACTATTTGAATGAAGCTGATGATCAACACATAATAAAGAAAGCCAAAAAAAAAGAAGAAAAAAGAAAAAAGAAAACCAATTAACAAAGGAAAAATAACTTACTGGGCTAAATCGGTGAAAGAAGTAATCATCACCAATATATGAGCCAACAAGTCTATCGGCAACCGATCAATCTCTGCTTCTTCCTTCATTTTCCTCAAACACAGATAGGAACAGAACAGAGCCTATTTTTCCCCCTTTTTTTTTTTGAGGTTTTGGAGATTCGTACAATGTTAAAAAGAAACTGAGAAAGGCTGTTGAAAGTTACCGGTACTTTTATACAGCAAAGTACGAACATAACCCAAAAAATGTGGTCATTATTTTGTCATAATTTCACGAATCTATCGTCAAATAAAGTTATGGGTTTATGATATTTTAGTAATTTGCTTCAGAATCTGTATTTGGATTAAATTGAAAGATTCAGACCAAAAATTAAAAATAAAATATGTTATTATTATTATTATTTCTTTCACCTTTGCTTGGCTATGTTCTTACATTTAGCTGTCATTAACGTTTGTGTACTTTTCGTATTTTGTATGTCTTTGTAATTACCACGTGGCCTGGGCCGCCCCATCTGTTTCTTGTCTGGTCAGGGTTCTTTTTCTTTTTATTTTTTAGGACTTATTTAGGCTTCTTTTATTCCCTTTTTCATTAATAATAAGATTTAAAAATTTTAAACCTTACATAAAAATAATATAAAATTAATTAACTTATAACATAAATATGTCATCCATTGCTGACCTGGTTCCACTTTGGATACAACATCCTTCGTTTTCTCATTTAAATGTCGACATTTTCATTCTTAATAACAAGGGAACATGCAAGGAATTCTTGGGAAAAGTTTATCACGAAGCTTTCAATAATAATATAGCCATTTATATCCCAATTACCAAATTGGTAAAGTTATATATATTTATATATATATATATATATGACGCTCACACTATGTTTTTATTTCAATTCTTAATCAAAACAAATAAATTATGCAATTTAAGAAAATTTCTTAAATGTAATTTTATTATTGTTTTTTTAAAATCAATGTTCTATGTTGAATTTATGGTGAAAGAGACTCAAACTAGGATTATGTTGATTAGTCTATTATGTTACGTACAAGTCATACCTTCCCTCCCATTAAAAAAAATATTAAAATCAATGGCTAACCTTTAGAAATTATATATTTGGAGCATCCATTTTGAAATTACTATTAGGACTCAGCCCAGCCGTTTTTTACACCATATTTGCATTATCACTTATCAGAAATCAGCCCAACCATAAAAGCCCAAATATAAAGATTAATACTAATAGTTGTCAAATTTAGGGCCTGGCCGTTGTTTTAGCCACTTTAAATTCATGATACGAAAAAAATTAGAAAAAAAAAAAAAACCTTATCTAATTAAAAAGAATGTGAAAATTCTAGGTTGCCCTCCCAATATTTTTAATTTTGGTAACCTCTTTATAGAATTAATATTATAATATGACTAATTTGTTAAATTTGTCAATTTTAAACTTTAATCACTATTACTTTAATTCTCTTTAACTTTTTACTTTATTAAACATTGTTATATTTATATGCATAATACTTACTTCCATAAATTAACATTGTCATATTTATATGCATAATACTTACTTCCATAAATTAAAAAATTATTCTTGTCAATCAATAAAAAAAATTCTATTATCAATTATGGTATGTCAATTAACGTTTTCATTTTATAGTAATAACAGAAAATTATTTAAAGAAAGTTGAATAATATTTATAAAAAAATAAATGTAGTAAAATTTCCTTATTTCTTTAATTTTTTGAGAGTTACACTAATAAATTAAAATTATTGTCTTTGAATTACTGACTTGTCTATTGTATATACATATATAAGTAAGTTGTTCGAAAATTTTAAGAAATTTTCGAATATAACAAAATGTCAAAGAGTATCTAAGTTTCATCTCTAAAACATACTACTAAGTAAATTTAAAAAGAGAAGAAATTGATAGAGTTATAATATGTTTCAATGTTTACTTACCTCGAATCAGCTTTAACTATAATTATTTGTATCTATTTATAGTCTAGGCTAAGAACTTCAAGTCCTGACAAATATTAACCAAGTGTCTTGTTACCTGAGCTAGATGGAGGAATTAGGAGATTGAAAACCCGCTAGATATCTAACATCCAAAAGGTTTAAGCCGACATCTAAAACTCGATGGACTTCTCTCTTGGGCCTAAATCCCTTTGGGCCCAACAAACTTGATAACCCAAACAATGGTAGCAGAACTAAAGAACAACGGATCTTTCCCTCAAAGATGATATGCAAATCTATTTAGGACTTATAAAATTGTTGAATATTGAAATATCAAATGTAAAAGTTTTTCACCTTGGTCATACTTGGCCAAAAGATTAAATCAAATATGAACTTGATTTTAAAAAAATAATGACAATCAATGAAAATACCAAATTAATAGGCAGAGCCTTACTCAGTATTCTTTGCAAGGTGGTATAACTATGATTTTGGATACTAAACAGTGAAGATGCCAATTTTTGAAAGACTAAATACTGAAACAGTATAAGACAACTTCAATACTTACTTTGTTTCCATAACTATAAATGATGAAATGAGTGCTTTATTTAGCAAGATTTTTAAGATATTGAATGCCAACATTTTCTTAATATACCCCTACAAAGTAGATTTACTCGTGTTAGTACTTACGTCATATTAGATTGAATTTAAATAAAAATTTATATTATTTAAATAATAAAATTTTATTAAATTTAATATTATTTTAAATATAAAATAAACTTTTAAAGTAATTTAAATATAAACAAATTTTTTTTTGAACTATATAACCCGATTCGTTCCACCATAAACACCTGGTTGAAAGAGTGGCCAACGCAGACGCGAGGCTACCCCATGGAAAGAATCAAAAAAAAAAAAAAAAATGCAGAGAATACAATTGGTCAACGGCCAACCATAAAACCTGCTTTACTACCATATTTGTCTTTTTTTTCTTTCCATTGTAATTAATAATGATTCCCAATATTGGAAAATTCTCTTAAATATCTCCAAAAAGGAAAAAAAAAAATCCCAACTTTTCTTCACTTTTCCAATAACAACACTACATAATAAAACCACTTTCTTTTTGCCTTTGTCACTGTGCACCAAATTTAAAGAAAAAGAAGATAAAAAGAAAACTGTGGGTGGTGGTTACAGAATTTGTGTCAGTTTTGCCATAGACTTCACTGCCTGTTTTCATCACATTTTGGTATAGACCCTTTTCTTTGCTCTTCTTTTTGCGTCAGGTTTAAATTTTTTTTTATATGTTTGTTTTTCTGCAATTTGTTCTGAATTCAGATTTGGTTTTCATGGTGTCCTATGATTTTTTTTTTTAAATTTTTTGAGTCTGATTTTTTAAAGGTCCAGAAATTTCATACTTTGTTTTGTTAATATCTTGCTGTTTGATTGATTTTACAGGGTATTTTAATTTTGTGGTATTTACTAATATAAATTGATTGATTTAAGTGCAGTTCTTAGGGATGAAAATCAATGGTGGGTATAAAAAAAAATCATTTTAGTCATGTCTAATTTCTCAAAACAAAAGAATATAAAATGAGGATAATATATGAATCTCAGCTAATTTTTATCTGTGACAAGAAGGATAATGCATGTTGATCATGTTTCATCCTTGATTCTTTGTTTTTATATTCCTTGTCTTTGATATTTTTGTTATATCTCTCTAGTTTATTAATAATTAATAATTATCCTAGCTTTTATTTACATGGTTTGGGATTAATTTAATTTAATTAACTTTTTAAACAGACACACAAAATTATTTTTTCAAAAACTGCTGAGAATAATCAGAAAAGATGTTGATGTTAAGATATAGTCCATGTTTTCTGTCATACTTTATTTTATAGTTTTTTTTTCCTTATGTTTTTCTTATGTTTTGAAATTCTGATTAAGTCTGTGAATTGGAGGTTGGATATAATTAGCCACATTTTATCTTTTGGCGTTAATAGTTTTAGTCCATATCAATGGCGAATGGTAGTGGAAGTCGCAGAACTTGACCGAATTTCGATGACTCATATATACACACAAGTTTACATGTATTTAT
>JBBYHL010000005.1:7431219-7445915 GCA_038381835.1 Adansonia madagascariensis
GATAGACATGTAATAGCATGTATATAGATTTCTGCATTTAGCAATCTTTATTCTCCCTATAGTCAAATTTTTTTAAACTTTTTTATCGAAGTTTATTAATTTTGTAATATACAACTCAGTGCTTAGTAGACTGTTTTTATCAATACAATGTATAATTAATTATTGAGATTCGTTATATCTTCAAAATTTATACATCAATAACCATTTTATATACCATCAATAAAAACAAATAAAATTTTAAAAATAATTATATAAATTTACACTTTAAAATTAATTTATTTGTATTCATAATTTCACACAATTTATAGTTTAGGTTGTTGATTTCAACGTTCCCCGCGATCCTGAGTGCAACGCTAGTAAGAATTTATTTAGTCTCACCTTGGTATATCACTAATGTAATTTGACCGCCCAATCATTTTTTGTAAAAACCACAGTGTCCCCCACCGACAGTTACTTTAACACATTCCACGATTTTTTTTCCTTATTTATTTTCATTAAAAAAGCCCCGTCCCTAATGTACCACTTTCCTATTAATGCAAACTTTGCTTTTGCCAAAGAAACCAAAAGCCAAAGTAGACCATAACCGAAACACATGAAAAGAAGAAACATTTTAAACTGAAAAATAAAATTAAAAACAAAAAAAAACAAAAAATGGGAGATAACATTAACCTTAACATGTTTCGTTATAAGAACAATAATAATTATGACAATGGGATTTGTTTATCTTCTTCTTCAGATGATATGTCTAATCTTCTTCATCAAATCCTGGTTCACTCTTCTTCTTCGTCTTCTGGGATGGCCAACTTTGGGGGTCCAACTGAGAATCCACAGCGGTTCTCACTGTCAGAGGCACCACCACCTGGTGGTGGAGCTTTGAAGCAAGGGATGATCTTGAGCGTTGATTCTTGTGATCAGCGAGGGAGTGGAGGGTCGGGTTATATGGCTGGAGCTGCTGGTGAGAATGATACCACTGACGAGCATGATTGTGAAAGTGAGGTAGGTGTCTTGTTTTGCAGTTCTATTATCATTGTTATTATGATTATGCCGCTGAGAAAATGTTGGAGGGAAAGGGAAAGAATTTGAGACAGTTTGGTTATGAAACTCAAGATCTTAACAAAGATAGTTACATGCGGTTAAATTTGATTACATTAAGAAATTTGTCTGGCTATTTTACAATTCAAATTGAGCAAAGATTAAATATTTCTGCTCGATAGTTTGAAATCTGTCATAAGCAGGAGGGTATTGAAGCATTGGTCGATGAGCCATCACCTAAGCCATCACCTTCTCGTCGTAGTTCCTCAAAAAGAAACAGAGCTGCAGAGATTCATAATTTGTCCGAAAAGGTTTAGTAGTTTCGTCTAGCGTTTTTGTTTTAAATATATAGTAATAATGGGACAACGTTTATTTGCTCTGATTTTCTTGTTCATTTGATTGGTTTCTTCATGGATTTTTTTTTTATTTATGGGATTTGTACGAGGCAGAGGAGGAGGAGTCGGATTAATGAGAAAATGAAAGCATTGCAAAACCTGGTTCCAAATTCTAACAAGGTAATCATTTTTTACTTTTCATCTTACCTAAACCTGGTAACCCGTATATTTGTACGATATTTATATATATTTTTGTATCATAATCGTATTTTAAATTATTATATATTTATATAAATTTTAATATGTTAATAGTATTCATATTATATTGTGTATTAGTTATTTTTCTTGTATTGTATTCGTATAGTATGTTCTGCCTTGTGGCATTAGTAATTTGGGTAAATATATTAAGGCACTGAATTTTTCCATTCGTGGCAGACAGATAAGGCTTCGATGCTTGATGAAGTTATTGAGTACTTGAAGCAGCTTCAGCTTCAAGTTCGGGTATGTCAACGTCTTTACAATTTTTTATTTTATTCTTTTCTGGGTGAATCCAGAACTCTAGTTTAATTTATAATGCACGTCTTGATGAATCCACCATCCAAACCCGATGAGGATTTTGGAGACAAGGAAAAGAATTTTCGCATAAAGTATTACTTGTCCTTTGTTTATTATTTTCTATTCGCATGATATATTTCTTGGTTAGGCTGTTTCATGCCATTAAAGCATTTCAAACTAACTAGCAAGTTTATAAGCTCTGGATTACATAAAATAGCTGTAATTTAGTCAAATTTCAGCATTTAAAGCTCTGTATTACATATCAATAGCTGTAATTTTAGTCAAATTTCAATCATAAAGACTGCAAGATGTTTGATTTGTATCCGTAATATTCCCTGTTATCATCTAAGTGGAAAATTGGTAAATAACAAGTGGAAATATGATGAGCGTAACAATGACAGATTTGGGCAAAAAAGTTTCGCTTCTGATTCGTTTATCTTGCGTTTCAAAATATCAGATGCTGTCAATGAGAAATGGTTTAAGCTTGGATCCAATGTGCTTGCCTGGAGTTTTGCAACCAATCCAGTTTTCCCAAACAAGAACAGGCTTCGGCGAAGAAAACGGTTCTCATCTATCCATGAATGTGTCGAGCACGGTTGCAGCAAATAAAAAAACATCCGTGCAGGTGGGTTTTGATCTAACAAACCAATGCAGTTCCTCAAACCCTGAATTTGTTCCCAACATTTCACGCATAATTACTTCAGAGACATCAGTCGGTTTGGAATCAATCCAGGCTCAGTTTGGGCCATTTCAGCTCCTCTCATCATCTCAGGTAAGTTATATGAGCAACAAATGCATAAAAAGTATAGGGAATAATCCTGACTCTTTATCTTACTTTAAGCGGTTTGTGAAGGACATTTGCAGGGAAGACAGTCTGCCACAAGACAAATACATCAGGTAGACCTAAAAGTTTATACTATGTTATTCGGATTCGGCTGTGAATATAAGATACGGGTATATGTCTGGTACGAGCATGTTCAACTTTTTAAAGATTTTTTATATATTTAAAGGGTCCTTAGAAAGTCATATTATATCACCATCTATGTCTAAAATGTGCTAAACATGAGTGTCAAATATAAATACTTAAAAAAAATTGAAGAGTCGAAACAACATAGAGCTCAAATTCTTCAACTTGGTTAAAATATAGTCTACTTGTTCGAATAGTAAAATCCAGAGGCTGCTGCTTCATATGCCATTTAACTGATGAAATCTATTTCTTTCAATGTACAATTGGACAGCAGGCAAGCAGGAAGAAGTGACACCAGTTGATGAATCAAGATCGAAAAGCCGAGACTTCTGAGTCGGTCGATTAACTGATGCTACTCTGTTAACCTTTTTGGATTTAGTATAGCAACAATTACTATCAGGTTTTTGTCTCTCTTCGCTGTTTGTCGCAAAAGCCTCTATATGTGAAGGTAATGTCTTGACATACCTGTTAAACATCGGCAAACGCAACATTAGAGTCAGGTGTTTGGGATTAACTAAAGTAAACCTTTTTTTTCCTTTTTCTTAGGTAAATTTAGCATCTGCCACTTAATTTTCCATCATAATTTTCTTGTTCAATCGTATGTTGCAAATTGTATTAGAGCCAAAAAAGTCTCTTAGCTGATAGTAATTCATTGTTCTTGTCTTCTTGAACTAAATTGGGTACATTTCATGCTAAAATCATCTAACACCGTATCTGATAGCTGGATAACGTCTGCCATTCCTTTAGAAAGTATATTATTTGATAGTCACTAGGGCATATTTTAACTGTTTTTTTTCCTGCAATGTTGGGGGTTAGGGTAAGTAGTCTAACGTTCTAAATTGGCTGGATCAATAAATTTAGTTTTGATATATATACACTACTTGTTAGTAATATTTGTCAGCCAATTTCACTGGGTGAAAATGATAGGCAAACAGAAAGGAAGAATCTTAACTATTGCAATGTCGAATTGAATGGAAACGGATAACTTTATTTCCCATTTGTCTACATACAATGTACTCAAACGAAAAAGAGATTCACACCTTTAATTTCTCCTCCCATATATGCTTCATTTGGATGCATGGCGAGGGTTTTTCCCGCATTGCAATTATATTTTATGATCGAACTCTTAAAGAATTCAATTATAAAATGAGATATGATACAAAGATATCTGACTTTAAAATTTTTTAATCAAATAAAGCATTTAATGATGTATTTTTTATATAAAAGTAATCATTGTTTGAATATAAAAAAATTATAAATTATAAATTATAAATTTTAAACTTATTAAATAATCCTTATAATATAATGTATATTTACTAATACTATATGTACAACATTAATGAATTCTAACCATACCATTTCTATCCAAAAGAAACTTAGCTATAAGAAAAATTATCTCACCTGCTGCTGATAAAATTTTTATATTTTACGAGTAATATTAATAAGATAATATATACTCTTAATTATAATATAAAAATAATTAAAAATAAAAATAAAATACGTAATAAAATTTTAACTTATTTATTGAACCAATTTATCAAATACTACTATTAACTATAAATGTCATTTTCCTTACGATGGCAACAAACAACTAATAAAAAAAAAAATTGAAATTCATGGGGATGAATAAAACAAATATAAACCAGTGCCACTGTATCAAGTATTATATTCACATAATGAAAGGTGGACCGCCCAGGCTTCCCTCGGCCTGGAGCCGCCAAGTTGGACGTCTCCTTCATCTTGTAGCACGACGAGACAACCATCAATTTTCCTTATCTATTTTCTTTGCCAGCTTGTCTACCATACCAACTTTTTCCACGTTAATTGAAGATTTTTCTTTTTTTGCAACATAAACAAAGCAAAGCGACATTGACTAATCACATCATGATGTATAAGTTAACATCTCGACCGATAAACTAAAATTATTTAATTAAAATTAGAGAGTTTATAGTCGTACAAATCTACAGTTAAATTTTTTTTATATTTAAGTTTAATTCAATTTAAAAATTTATTTTGTTAATCAAAATAATATTAAATAATTAAAAATTATTTTATATTAATATTTATAATTAAAATTAAATAAAAATTATTATATTATATAAATAATAAATTAAATCAAATTAATTTGAATTATAAAATAATTTATTTAGATTCAACTCAATAGAATTCAATGAATTATCCGACTATTAACAGATCTAACTAGAGCAAATATGTTAATATATATTTTCTGCATTTCCATAATCGCAAATCTATCATTTTTAGCTTCTTTGTTTGAAACGAAGATAATGACTCTAGTTGGTTAGAATAATCTTTATTAAATTAATTCGTTTAGGAAGAAAACAAATGAGTGAATCCAACAAAGTAAGGTTTGTTTTGGACGAGGAAAGAAGAAAAAGCAACGTAGTTGATGTCATTATATGTTGTGTCCAAATGCAGAAGACTGTACCACGTTAGGTCGATCGATGTATCGAAATTTTATAGGCAAATTCCTATTGTAATAATAAACAATTTTATAGTATTTGTCTATATTATGAGCAAGTCGAATTAGATTAGGCTAAGTTAACACCTCAAAATCTTTATTTAAAATTAGATCAATCATGAACTTAAAAAAATATTTTTATTTAAAATATAATTTAAAATTATTAATTAAAATAATTTTTTGAGTTAAATTGAATTTAAATTTTAAAATTTTTTCTCATAATTTAATTCACATGAATCCGAACACATCAACTTAAGCGATATGATAATAAATCTTTGAACATATCTATAATTAAACACACGTGTTCACATCCCATAAGATAGTCACAAACTTCAAATCCTTCATTGAAAAAAAGAAAAAAAAAGAAAAAGAAAAATGAATTATTTTATCTATTTTTTTAAGAAAAATCTTGGCTAAGAAAACCAAAGAGGTAAAAGATAATGCTGAATGTAGAACCCATTGCCTCTTTACTTACCATCAAAATGCAAAATGGTGAATCATGGCATGGTTCAAAATTTTCCACCATTTTTATATTTCAAAGTGTGTTCAAAGTCGCGATTATTAGGTTAGATTCGTTTTGGCAATCTTCCAAAAAGACACATTTGACCGGGTGGAAGCATAGATACAAAGAACTGTTTATTGTTTATTGTAAATAGAAAAGAATTAAAGTCGGCAATTAAATTGTCACAACATTTTAATCTCATAAACTTAATTAATTTCTTTAAAAATAACAATAAAAATTATTGTTATACGTCAAATACAAACACTTTAAAGAGTTAAATTGTTTGTATAGCCGATCAAATTTAGTTTGAATTAAGTTAACTTAAGATATTACTATTTAATAATATTAAAAATATTTTTAATATTTTAATGTATTTTAAATAAAATTTTTAAAACCAACAATTTAAATCTTAAACAAATAAAATATTTTATTATTCAAACCTCTCTCAAACTGTATCAACTCGTGAACGACTCTAATCGAATGAGGAAAGACATGGATGCTAACAAAGACATTAAGTTAGTGAGTTCATTTATTTCGACAATAATAAGTGATTTTAAATGTGAATTTTATTGATATCTTTTGATTAATATTAATTTTGATTACAAAGTCTCTTAAAAGAGGCTAAATAATTTATCTACTTCTATTTAACAAAAAGAAAATGAAAAGTCACAGCAACCATAAGTAAATAAATAAATAAATAAATTTTGTTCAAAATAACTAATAAGCCAATATATATATATATATATATATATAGGCAATAAATTAAATTGTGTAAATTTCTATGGTCCACGAAAAAAAACCGGTCTGTACACGTCAAGCTCTTTGAAGGCTGACTAAGCTAGCGAACCCCAAAAAAACTGCTATACTTTTCGCTATTTTGCAGTATTGGATGAAATTCAAGTCCTTTTATTTTATTATATTATTTTTATTTTTACTTTTATTTTTAATTTTTCCTTCCTTCTCTCAAAAAAAGAGAACGAAATTTCGCTTCAATTTTAACGATTTCTCCCAACTTATGTTCGTGAATCACGCGATTTGCTTTTCTCCATTGTTATAAAAGCAGGAGCCGGCGGGGTTTTGAACCTACAAGTTGGTAAAAGGAGGCCGAGGAAGGAAGGAAGGATTTGCAATGGAGGCAAAAGGGAACAAGGCGAGTAAGAACGCTGGTTTGGCCATTGACTGGCCGACGGATCCGATGGTCACGCCTCTTCTAACCGATCTTTATCAGTTTTCCATGGCTTACGCTTATTGGAAGGCCGGCAAACACAACGAACGAGCCGTGTAACTTCCGAATTGTTCTCTCTCTCTTTTTTCCTTTAATTTCATTTCATTTTTAATATTTTTTTTCTCGCTTTTTTATCTATGCTTTGTTTGGCTACTGCGAAAATCGGATTGAAATGGACTACTGTTGCTAGGTAGTTATTAGTTAGTTAGTTAGTTAGTTAGTTAGTTACATTTGCTTGTTTCTAGTAGAGCTCCTTTTTTTCCCCCCTTTTAACTTTATTATCTGATGAAGTTCAAGTTGGTATTTAGTTAGTTTAGTAAATAATAGAAAACAGATTTAAATTATTGAAACGCAGGGCTTCCGAAATCCTAAAGTTAGATATTGAACTGATGTTATGTTATTTAGTTACATGTTAGTTTCAGAAATGAAAATTTGAAAGTATTTCCTTTTTGAAAGACTGAATGTTTTGAGCTTCGGCTTAGCATTTAGAACATGCATTCAGGTTCGATCTATATTTTCGGAGGAATCCGTTTGGTGGTGAATTTACGGTGTTTGCTGGTTTGGAAGAATGCATAAGGTTCATTGCTAATTTCAAGTTAACTGAGGAAGAGATCTCCTTCATCTGTGAAAGCTTGCCTGGTTCATGTGAGGTAAACCAAACTAATATACAGAGGATTCAAGTAATAATATTCCGGTTGTATTTCATTTCTCTTCTGAATTGTGCTAGTATATTTGATTGTTACTCGTTGATTGTCTCTGCATATGACAGGAGGGCTTTTTGAATTATCTAAGACAAATAGACTGTTCTGATGTTGAAGTGTATGCTATTTCAGAGGGAACAGTTGTTTTCCCAAAGGTACCCCTGCTTAGAGTTGAAGGCCCAGTCGCTGTGAGTACCATCTAACTAATTTTTTTGCCACATCAATTTGCCTTGAATTTGGTATTTGTCTATGGCTCCTTTGTTTACCATCCTACTTTTTTTTATGCATGTGAATTTGTCATTTTTAGGTCGTTCAGCTGCTGGAGACTCCAGTTCTGAATCTTGTGAATTTTGCATCCTTAGTGACAACAAATGCGGCTAGACATAGACTTGTTTCTGGAAAATCTAAAATGTTGCTGGAGTTTGGGCTTCGAAGGGCTCAGGTTAATGAATTTTCCCTTATTTGAAGTGTTTTATATTTGAGTTTCTCTCTGTCAAATATTCCCATTCACGTTAATGGCAGGGACCAGACGGCGCTATAGGGGCATCAAAATATTGCTATATTGGAGGTTTTGATGCTACAAGGTGTTTTTCTGAATATTTGTATCCTGTTTCGTGCTGCTTTCATGGTTTCCTATATCATTTTTTTTTCAAGTGATGGAAATGTACTATAGTTAATTTTGTCGTCTGCTTGATCTTGAAGCTATACAGAACTTATGGTTCTTATTTATCTTCATTAATGTGGATTCTTGATCTAAGCTAATATTTTGTTTGGTTTGTTTCTGTTTTTATGTTGTGTCCTGACCAGCAATGTTGCAGCTGGGAGGTTATTTGGTATACCTCTTCGTGGGACACATTCCCATGCTTTTGTTAGCTCATTTATGGTCAGTAAATTTTGCTGGAAATGAACTTGAGATTCTAATTTTTATTTTGTTTATAAGCATACACTCACTAGCGGAATAGGCTCTAGTCTATACCTGTATGATATTCTATAACTTTGTATGTTGCAGGACTTTTCTTGGTCATAAATTATGTTTTATTCCTCCTACATTTTCTGTCTACCTCTATAATTTCGTGAATTGGGAACCTTTGTTACGTGAATTATGTCATGAAACGCATTGGTTTTTTGCAAAACAGGGACATTAAATACCTATTATCTATAGGATCTTTTTGTCTTTTATTCTAAGGGAGTTCCTGTATCCTGTAATCAATTTGAAAATATCTTTTTTATGTTTTCCTCTATTAAACTTACTCATAGACGATATCAATAAGTAATGTCTTCTATATTGCATTAGTGCAACTTTGCTTGCTCCAAAAATATCTAATTGAGAAAATAAAAACTGGACTTTAAACTTTTATAAATATGGTGTTTTATTTAACGACATATGGTATGGGCATGTTGACCTGTAGAGTCCACATGAATGACAGGACATGTTTTGAGGTCAGACTAGTTCCAAAATAGCAAGCCTAATTAAAATTTGCCTTTGTTGTTGACCCTGTTTGTTTCTGTTGATTACATTACTCGAATATTGGTATATGTGCGGTAATACCAGTGTACATATGTATGAAATGGAGTGACTGCAAGAGACAAGATTTGAGTGGCAAATAAAGTTTTTATCTGTATAGAGCTTTTAATTTGACTAACGTAGTTGTTAGTTTCCTATAATGTGCTTGAGTTTAACCCTTGCTATTGGCTATAGGTGTTTATATCTAGATAGCATTTGATTGATGCTTTGGTTTCTTGTCTCTTATTGAATGGGTCCATATTCCATAAAAGATAATGTTTGAAGACAAGTTTAGATTTGATACGGACCTTTTGAATTGCTTATTATTTCTTTCAGTTTTCTGTATGCCATTCTATTGACCATTGTCTTATGGTTGTTTTCATGCATTGAATGTTATGGTGTCTTCACATGGACTTTTTTATGCTTCTTTGAATATGAGGTTATTCAAATTTTAATTTACAGAGCCCTGATGAGATCCTGGAGAGATCCCTATGTAGCTCTGATGGTTCAAGTACTTGTGAGGACTTTGTCGGTCTTGTTCAGTCATGGTTAAGCAAAATACAGGTGTTGTGGATGGCCCTTTAGCATTTTTGTTAAAAGTTTTTCAATGTTTTATTTTCATGTTTAGCTAGAGATATATGCTATGCAATTACTTTTGTCAAAGTAAGTTAACCAAAATTTATCAGTGCTACATGTGCAAGTTTTGCAGTACATGTGCTACTTGCCTTAAGTTATATCTAATTGTTGCTTGTTTTGTAGTGGTTGAAATCACTTGGTGGCATTTTTGGAGAGACCAATCAGAGTGAATTAGCAGCATTCATGTCATATGCCTTGGCATTTCCTAACAACTTTCTTGCCCTTGTAGATACATATGATGTAAAGTAGACCTTCCTTGAGTTTCAGCTTTAAACCAAATTTGATGTAGTCTTTTTTGTAATAACGTATATCAGCACTAACATTGCAGTTTTGGCATCCATTTTACCAGGTAATGAGAAGTGGAGTCCCCAACTTTTGTGCAGTTGCTTTGGCACTTTATGACTTGGGGTATTTCTCAAAGACTCTTATATATAGAAGTTTCGTTTCATATAAGAACAATTCCTCACTTGCACAAATTTGGGTCAAAAGAATTCCTTTTGCTCCCATTTGATACTTTATCCATGCTTACGTTCAGTTTAGTAATTTTCCCTGTCTTTCTGATGACTTATAAACATGAATTTATGTTGTTAAGCTGAACTATTGTATTATTAGCATTCTTTGCTTGTTGGCTCGGGAGAAAATGAATTAATTTATGATTATAAATATTGGCGTTGTGATGGCTAAACTAAAATTGAAATCATATGAAGAAAGGCACTAAGTAACATGGCTTTATGTGCCATTTGTCAACAGATGCTGCCTCTACTGCTTTTCTTTTTCATTTTATGCGTAACATTATAGTTATATTAAAGGCTTTTACTTGTTGGGTTTTGCCTTTCATGATGGATCATATAGTTTGTAGGTCATACTTTTGTCTAAATAACATCTGAAGGACTTGTGTTCTTGTGGATTTCATCCATACAAGTAAGCTTTTGGTCACACCTAATTCCAGTGATAAGTTAATGCAAAAATGCAGGTACAGAGCAGTTGGCATTAGATTGGACTCTGGTGACTTAGCATACTTGTCTAGTGAAGCCCGAAAGATCTTTCATATAATTGAGAAAGAATTTGGGGTTCCTGGTTTTGGAAAGACGAGCATTACTGCTAGTAATGATTTGAATGAAGAAACTTTGGATGCACTAAACAAGCAGGTGTGCAATCTAAATTAAAACTTCTTCGAATAATTTATTTGACTCTTTAATCGCCTGTATCAGGACAAAAATGCCTCCAATATAGTACATTATTCACTCTTGTGCAGATCTAATCATGAGGGATCGCACTTTTTCTCTGCAGGGTCATGAGGTGGATTGTTTTGGAATAGGAACCTATTTGGTAACTTGCCATGCGCAAGCAGCTTTAGGTTGTGTTTTCAAGCTTGTTGAGATCAATAATCAGCCACGCATCAAGCTTTCAGAGGATGTATCTAAGGTTTGACTGGGCTGCCAAGAAATTTTAGCTGCATTCTTTCTTCATCATATAACACATTTCCTTCTTTCTTTCTTTTTTTCTCTCTTCTTTTCATTTATTTATTTTTTAAATGCTAGGTCTCTATACCATGCAAAAAACGATGTTACAGATTGTATGGCAAGGAAGGATATTCCCTGGTGGACATAATGACAGGGGAAAATGAACCATGTCCACAGGTACTAACTCTTCTCGTATAAGCTTCAAAGCTATTCAGCGATTAGCTACCGACATTCTCATCCCTTTTTTTTTTCTTAATTTATTTTTAGTATCATAAGGTGTGTAGTTAAGAGTATGTGAACATAGAAATATTTTTGCAGCAAGTGTTTACATGTAATTTTAGCATTAACAACCTGAGAATTCAACGTAGCAAGATACCATTATTTTATCTTTTAAACTTAAATACATGCTTAACTTTTGTGCATTATTATCTACACATTGAAGTCTAATAGGGCAGTCCAAGTTTTGGACAGATGATCTTATTAATTATCCACATCCTAAAATCAATGTTTGTACCTTATTCAAAAACTAATTTACTACAATAATATTTACCTCATCAGTAATAGTTTTGACTTCGTAATGTTACAGTGCACATGTTGTGAGATTAAAATTCCCCATTAAAGTAGCTTGTTCAGTTTGATTTTAAAATAATCTTTCTTTTCGCTTGGATTGTTTCTCATTCCTCTGTTATCTCACCAACCACTAATAGCTGTACGCACCAACCATGCCAGTATATACACTTAATTCCATAGATGCTATAATGATAAGGCTGAATGACCTCGTTTTTGCACTCTTTGATTATGCAGGTTGAAGAACGAATTCTATGCCGTCATCCTTTTAATGAATCCAAAAGAGCATACGTCGTACCAAAGCATGTGGAAGAGCTTCTGAAGTGTTACTGGCCCGGGAAATCAGGTAGGAGCCTAGAATATCCATCTTCACTATATTAGAGTAAAATTCATCTCGTATCAAGGGCAGAACTGATAATCTTATCAATTCAGCAGTCTCTTTTATTCCTTATTTTATACTTGCATTTTTTTTTTCCTAGAAAGTGTCCAACTTTAAATAGATATAGCATTTGTCTATTAAACATGAAGAAACCATATGAGAAAACTAGTCCTTGCGTCAAATACTAGGTCATTATGTTGCTCAGACTTTTCATTTATCTTAAAGTATCCGTATTTAACGCATATCAAGACATGGATATGAGGATATAACTGTCCAAAGGCATGTAAAAACTTAGAAAAAAATGAATATGTCCATGTCGGATACATACCTGTATCCAACACTTATACCCGAGTCCGAGTAACGTAGCTGGGTCACTTGGAGTCTTTATATTTAGGTTTAACTTACTGTTAAGCAGAAGAGAAGCTCCTGAACAATTTGTTTATTCCCATCTTTCTGAAACAAGTTTCCTTTTTTCTGCTCTCGAAGGCAAAGTAAGAGAAAAGTTACCGACTCTCAAGGACATTAGGGACCATTGCGCAAAACAGCTAGAGCAAATGAGGCCTGACCACATCAGGAGATTAAATCCAACACCATACAAGGTAATTGCAAGATTAACATCGTGAAAATATCCGTGTCAAACTTGTCACTTGTTTAAAAGTATTTTTCTTATCACTAAACAGGTGAGTGTAAGTGCAAAACTGTATGATTTCATCCATTTCCTATGGCTCAATGAGGCGCCTGTCGGGGAGCTGCAGTGAGAATAGCTTACAAATAGCAGGTATAAGTAATGATTCCAATGGAGTTGGAGGAGCCTCTTTGACGTAGTCTTGATACATCACATTATTATCTTACCTTTATGCTTAATAATGCTTATTTTTTAAAAATTTTTTGCTATTGTTTAATGAAATGTAACATTGCTTTTTCTGCTGTCCAAAATTCTCATTTAAATTGTTTTGTCAAAATTTTCGAACCCAGGATCATGTGTAAATCTTGCATGCAAAAATAAAAATAGATATAACTATGGCAGTTCTCTTCTACACAACACGAAATTAGTGGCAAAAATCCGGGATTATGCCAATTTCTAATTTAGGTTTTATTTTTTTTATTGGATTTGAACATTGAAGCTGTGAAGCTGGTTCTGATTTTTACAATATTTGTGCTTTTAGATATGATCATTTGTCAGCCGTTAAAGTAAGGCGTACGGTGGAGGGAAATTTTGTGACAAGGGACTCTTCATTCATCATTCTTGTGAAGATTGCTAGCCAGTTGGGATTTGCCCGTTTCCACCTGAAAAGACAAGCTGGACTGCAAATTTTAGACTTAAAATAAATATAAATACGAAATTAAAATAGGAACACCATGCATTTAATAAAAATAAAAATAATATATTAAACATAATACAATAAATTTAATATATATATATATCCTATTCATATTTAAAATTTTAATTATTTAATAAAAATATAAAATATGATACATAGGATTTCCTCAAATTTATAAAAGTCCGCCTGGGGACCCAAAAGGGCCACCTGACAAGTTTGAGAAGATTACTCGGCCAGCTTAGAGCCCAAATGATGCATTCTACTAAAACCCTGGAAGATGATACCTTTTTTTTTTTTTTTTTTTTTTTTTTCACACATAATATTGCTCTAGGGATTAAATCACTGTCACAATCACCAAAAAAAATTATTACATTAAAATTTTCTGAACTTTATAAGAAATTATCTAATTTTATATTAATAGAGTCTTGTTACACCATTACCAAGAGTAATAATACAAAATAGTTTTTTAAAAAAAAAGCAGGATTTAAATTTGCTACTTGTACCTTTTGGCCATGTTAAGTATGTAGGTAAAATATTTACAAGGCGAATAAGAAAGAAACGTGATTCAAACTGCGATAATGAGGTCCTTTATTTGCACCCGACCAAAGGCACA
Source organism: Adansonia madagascariensis (assembly GCA_038381835.1). Lineage (NCBI taxonomy): Eukaryota > Viridiplantae > Streptophyta > Magnoliopsida > Malvales > Malvaceae > Adansonia > Adansonia madagascariensis. Next base: position 7,445,500 of record JBBYHL010000005.1, read on the forward strand.
TCGATCTTGAAATTCTTTGAAACGGTAGACACAGCCAATTCAGCCACTGGCCGAACCTTGGCCGACTCTTTCTCTAGGGGGATCCTCGTACTAGTTTTTACGACGACACCACCGAAACAAGATTAGGGATGACAATGACTAATGTTGATTCAGATATTTATTATTATTCGATTTATTTTTTGTCGATTTGAAATAGACGTTTATAATTACAATTCGTTTGAATCAATTATCCGTTTATTTATAAAATGCATAAATGCATGTTCACGAAAATAATCGAATCGTAGCTTTCAATATTAACTATTTATTGAATTCAAGCATCAAGTGCATAATGTTATTTAATTTGAATTAATATTTAAATAATAATATATAAATTTAATATGAATAATAATTAGATTTGGATAAAGTAATCAAAAGGG
>JBBYHL010000005.1:7446015-7456772 GCA_038381835.1 Adansonia madagascariensis
ATTTTTTATATTAAAAAAATTATATAAAATTATATATGTTTTTATAATAGATTTTTGTGCTATTTTTGGTAAAAATTTGAATATCATTTGATAAAGATATGTTTTAATTTTATTTACTTTTTTTCCACCTTCTGCGTAAAATATTTTCATAGTAAATGAACTTACGAGGAAAGACATAAGAATTCGTTTTTTTTATACAACTATAGTAAAAATATTTGGACTTCAGAAACAGATTAATAATAGTTACATCAGAATTCAAAGCCAGAGCAAAGGTAGATGGCTATTGCGCTAGGGGGCCACGCCCCAGTGGTCTAAATCCAGACATTTTGGACCCTGGTTCTGCAGTGTTGGCGTCATGGTCTCCGATCAGTGAAGTTGCTTCCATCCCGATGCCGATCACATCCATTGTTCAGCCATTTCAATCTTGATTCAGGCACTTCCATGGCTACTACACGACATGTGTGGCTGGCGTAGCAGCGATTCTGAAGAGAGCATACCCTGATTGGAACCCTGCAGCCATCCGTTTCTGCCATTATGACCGCATCCGATTTATCAGACAGACACTTAAGCCCTTGTTAAAGATACTTCAAGTCACAACCTGCCTGCTAGTCCTCTTGATACTGGAGCTGGCCACATTAATCCCACCCAAGGCTCTTGATCCTGGGCTTGTGTATGATGCAACAAAAGAAGACTACATAAAGCTTCTCTGGTCAATGAACTACACATCGACGAAAATTCGAATATTTACTAAGCCGAGTTACAACTGCAGCACAAGCCGGTCGTTGGATCTTAATTCCCCATCTTTCATAGCTTTTCTTCAATGATAAGCATTCAACTTCGAATGAAAAAAATTGTGCAAGAATTTCAAAGGACTGTAACAAAAGTAGGCAAGGGAGGAATGGCCTATACAGTAAAGCTGACAGGCATGGATGTTATAAAGGTGACGTTTGAGTCTCAGAAATTGGTTTTCAAGTAGAAATATGAGAAGCAAACAACAAGCTCGAATTGGAGTAACCAAAAGTATTAAAGACTGACTTGATTTTTGGGGCTTTGAGTTGGATGGATGATGATAGTAAATACATGGTAAGAAGTCCAATTGTGGCAACAAGCATCCCGCTACAAACCGGAATGTTACTTCACTAGTCTACTTGGAAGGCAAAGTTTGACTGTTTGGCCTATTATGCAGTTATTGATGAATAACAAAAGTAAAATGGTGTTAATTAAGTTGCTTTTTCCCATCTTACAATCGTTTAAACTCATCTTTGTGGTTCAATTTCGCACCTTTCATTGCTTTATTTAATGCTAAAGTCACACATCTAAAAGATGTTGAATATATCAAAACAGAAGCTACAAACACAGATTAAAAGGGACAAAAGTGATGAAAAATTTAGCAATTCACTAATCTCTAACTTGGGCAGTTGCGAAAGGTAAGCATGTGGTCCAAACTCCAAAGATCCAACCCTGGCCACCAGAATCATCCATCCTCTAATCTTTGGTCAATCTATCGAGATTTTGTATATGTTTTCAAGCATGGATTTTCTAGCAGGGAAAATATTGAAGCTTTGGTGTCAATATGAGATAGATTGTCGTCTTTGCATCGTCGGTTGTTGTTGGTTGTTTACTCAGGTATAAGACCCGCAAGAGTCCCATGCACCATGGTCCAACCCGCAGAATACAAAGTTTAACAAAACCATTCAAAAATCAGTTATCTTCTTTTTTTTTTTTTTTTTGACAAATTGAAGATAACTCGTTATGAAAGGTGCATTGATTAGCTTCCTCAAGTCAACCTAATTTGCTGTATCAGGCACATGATAAGAGCCTCTTAGGAAACTCACAGACCTAAAACAAATATTGCTTGAATTAATGAATAGGTTTTCTAACAAGTGCCCATTAGGCGGTATTTAAGGTTAGTTAAATAGTATAATAATCTTAAAGAGCACCTTTAATGCACTCGTCAATAAAATCTTTAATGAATTTAACCCTGACCAATTTCCAAAACTTTGGTAAAAATGTACTGGAGACAGGGCATTGGCCTCTAAGAACAATTTAACAAAAGATTACTCAGAAAACCTAATGGAGAAGCTTTAAGCTTTGCTTCATTATTCATCCCCTTGATTTACACTTTAGGATATAAGATGCGGTAAGAATTCGAGGCCCACCGCCATATCCTTCCAGAGTGATCTTGTCTCGAAAATTCAGTGCAGTACTTTGATCTTGATTCACTTACAGTAGACTCATCTGTAAGAGTATCTTTTTACTGAAATCATATAAAAAATTGAGGCTGGAGATTTCTTCCGTGAAACTACTTTGTGTAGAAACAGTTAAAAGTTGACAAATACATGCAAAAAAAAAAAAAAAAAGCATTTAACTGGAGACAACTGCCATCCCTCTCTCTCTCTCTCTCAAGTCCCACCTTCTGTCATTAATTGCTATCACAAGCAATGACTTCGATAACAATAAACAAAACACAATTGCAACGTGCTGACACAAAATGTACGTTCGATAGATCCATCCTACACATTAATAGTAAACATTAATCCAAGTAAACAAATCTATCAAACCCCTCCCCAGCCCCTTTTACCCTCTCGTTCCTTCTTCTTCTTCTTCACTTTTTTTCTTTCTTTTACTTAATTAAACAAGAGTAAAAGTAGGAGAAAATGTCGGCTCATCTCTCAAAGACAGATTCGGAGGTGAGCAGCCTAAGTCAATCGTCACCGGCAAGGTCGCCTCGCCCACAAGTTTACTATGTTCAGAGTCCATCAAGGGACTCCCATGATGGTGAAAAGACTACAAACTCGTTCCACTCCACGCCGGTGCTCAGCCCCATGGGGTCACCGCCTCACTCGCACTCCAATTCTTCGTTAGGCCCTCATTCCTCGCGTGAGTCTTCTTCCACCCGCCTGTCTGGATCCCTCAAACCACATCGAAAACATGAGGGATCTCGCAAGGGTCGCAAGCCGTGGAAAGAGTTCGATGCCATTGAGGAAGAAGGTTTGCTTGACGGTGAAGGTGCCCATCATGGATTCCATCGTCGACGTTGCTATTTTCTTGCGTTTGTTGTTGGCTTCTTCGTGCTTTTCACCACGTTTTCTTTGATCCTATGGGGTGCTAGTAGACCTCAAAAACCTAAAATCATCATGAAGGTTAGAACTTAGAACCTTAAAATTTTCTGTTCTTTTCCCTATGTTTCTCATCATAGAAACCCGGATCATATCTAGATTTGACATGCATTCTCTTTATTTCCTCTTTTTTTTTTTTGTTTCCTTTGAGCTTAGATTACAAAATTCTAAAAAGGGCAATGGATTTATTTTGTTGTAGAGCATTTCGTTCAATGAATTTGTGGTTCAAGCAGGTGCGGATTTCTCAGGAGTGAGTACTGAAATGGTGTCGATGAACTGCACAGTAAAGCTCACATATCGAAACACTGCTACATTTTTTGGGGTTCATGTGACATCAACACCCTTAGATCTCTCTTACTCTCAGCTCACTGTGGCCACCGGATCGGTAAACCAGCCATTATGACCCCATCATAAATATTAAAATGTTTTATGCACTTTGTCTTCTCTCGCTATTTATTCTTCCCAAGCAAATTATTTTATTTTATTTTATTGTAGATATGCAAGTTTTACCAATCAAGAAAGAGCCAAAGAGCATTAACTGTGACCATGAAAGGGAGTTATATTCCATTGTACGGAGGAGGGGCTAGCTTGGCTAGTCTCAATGGTGCACCGACTCAACCAGTGCCATTGACACTTAACTTCATGGTGCGTTCTAGGGCTTATGTTTTGGGCAAGGTGGTCAAGCCCAAGTTCTATAAGAGGATTCAATGTTCGGTCACCATGGACCCCAAAAAGATGAATATGCCTATTTCACTAAAAAACAAATGCATTTACAGCTAATAATTCAATCGATCATGTGTACTTTTATCTTTGTTTGACGGCTTGAAATTATTTGGATAAAAAACAAATGGTTCATTGAGAAGAATCAAGGGCATTGGAAATCTAGCAGTGGTCTGTGGTTTAAATATTTATAGTTTTTGCCTTTTTGGCACTCTATAAGATTTGTTTACAATTATAATTTAAACTACTTTTGGCCTTTGGATATATAAGGTTTGATGCTTTGCCTCTAATTTGGACATTTTGATGAATGCCTTGTTTAATCTTTTTACATTTTTTTTTTCTTCCAAATGGACATTAGGATGTAAAATATGCTTACCAGAAAGTCGAATGAACTTAGAATTTATGTGGATTGTATAGTTTGGTACCTTGAATGATAATTTTTGTTTAAAGATATACCTATTTTCAACTTCAGATTATGTGCTTGTGCTAGTTTATACTTTGTAAAATTTACAAATTTAGGATTCACCCTTTTTTGTTTTTAAACATGGGTCGTGAATGGGATTCGAATTCTAAATTTAATGGTTAAATTGTGTACATAAATTTACCAAAAGTAAGTTCCGGATTCGATTTTTTCCTATTTGTTAATGCTCATCAAAATAATTTTATTTCATAATAGAAATTCATAAATTCAATTTGTTTATAAGCTGAAATGCTTCCTTAGAGTTAGAGATGTAATCGGAAGCCCTATTACCTTTGGGCTAAACGTGAGCAAGGATTCTTTGGGCCGTCATTGGACTTGACCCAAGTCGTTAATTCATTAAATAAAGAATGTATGTTACTAAATATAATTGCAAAATTTTGGCTAAAAAATAACATTGTAGTTACTATTATGTTAGTGTTAAAATTTTATATTTATAATTATAAATTTTATATTTATAATTTTTTAAATTATAAACTATATTGATTTGTTAAATGCATTTTAAAATCAAAGTCAAGTCCATGTGCAAAAGTAACCTTAAAATAAAGCTTTAAATTTGGGGCCTGGACCAAAGGAAAGAGTGTGTTGTGAGTCCTAAACTGGACATTTTCAGCTCCTCCAGGCAGACCCATGGGTCCAAGGCCCTGTGGCCTATCAGTGGACTAAGGAATTCCCCCGTTGTGCTTAAATCCGCCTTCGAAACACTTGGATGTGGGGATGCAAAATTGAATTTTCTTTGCTGGTGTATGCCTGGACTCGATCCTATCGTTCCAAGAACCAGCAGCCTAGGCAAGAAGCTTCCTAGAACTTACTTGAAGACAGCTAAAAGCCTCGAATTGGATGATCAATTGTTCAAAAACTTTGGCCAATCATTATTGGATTTAAGTTACAAACATGCCCAAACGTGTATAAATCGAAAATATGATTAATAAGTTTGCACCTGGATTCAACTGTTAAAAAAAAAGTGCAAGCTAGAAAATAATCAAAACAACAATGCAGCCCAATCGGTAATAACTAATAAGACACTTGAAAAAAAATTGTTAAAAGGGAGAAAGATTCCTACGATTTGAACTGGAGAGTTCAAATACTATGTTAAATAAAGTGATCAATTATCCCAAATATTTAAACCGATTTGAAAGCAATCCGATTGTTATATTTAAGTTTCATCCGCTCTCAAAGCAATTGCAACTTCCATTTCCTCACGTGCAGCTGCCCCCATGGCATACGTTTACTTACTAAAATATTTTTGTCACAACCCTGAATTTTGTCAAGAGTCCAAACACAAACATGATCATTCAGTTTCCCCAATTATTCTTTTGGTAATGTAAGCTAAAGCGTATTTTGAGTTCAAATTCAAAAACAAAAGAATATACCAGTTTTATGGATGTGGGGGCAAGGCTCTTTGATGGCCTAACTCTTGTAGTTCTAGCCAATGTGAAGAGTTAACCAACTAGCCAACCCCATGCCTTCTTTAATTAGCCGCCCTTTGCTTCAAAGTTCAAAAGTCATCATAGTGGCAAAGAAAACTCTGCCAGCCATTCTAATTTTGAGAGGTCCATTGTTATTTTAATCATAAAAGGTATTAATTAAACCACTCCCGATTAATTATACACTTTTTCAATTCTATCAAGTTAGTATAAGTGTGATTTTGCAATAACAATCAAAGTCCACAACAAACTATTGTTCATCACTTGTTCTAGAAGGAAAGCTAATCTGGTTATCCATCCTATCTAAGCATATTTAGTTCATATGGATTGAGTCTTAAACAAGATTTTCAAAAATTCGATTAAGTTCATCCTAAATTATTATTTTAATAATAATTTTTTATTTAAATTTAATTATAAAACTTATAAAATATTAATATAAAATAATATTTAATACTGTTATAAAGAGTAAAATGAACTTTTAGATTGATCAAGATCAATTTAGGCATGAGTGAAGGAATTTCGAAAAATTTAAGCCGTGACCCATCATGCCATACATAAGTCTATTTGCAACAAACATCTTAACATAAAATAGAATCTCAATTAGGTGAAGAAATCTTCAAAAATTTCTACACCAACGGGCTGTTTTATAACAAATTGGTTGAGACAGACAATCTAACAGAGGTGTCGGCGGGCTGAAATCTGCCAATAATTCTCTGCTTTTATGGGTGTTAAGAAATCATTATAGCTTAACCAAGGAAAATGGTTTATCATTAATTTCAATAATTATGATTTTTTTTTTCTTTTCTGAAGGACAATGGTATTGATACTTCATTATATAAAGTTGGTTGAAGACTGAGATAATAGGGGGAAAAAAATAAAGTAGTACAAAATTTATATATTTTTAATAACTATATAGCGTGCTTGTAAAATCTAAATTAACAAGAGTTAATTATCAAAATTAAATTTGATAATTCATATATGCATACTATATATATATTAAATATATTATATTAATCATATTTAAATATATTATATTATATTTATTAAAAAAATAATATTTATGTCGTGTCAAAAATTACTAAATTTGTAACCAAAACTTCAAACGTTTGAAATACAGTTCGTTGGATTGTATGACTTTGAGCTGCCAAAGGTGGCTGACCGGCCTAGTTCCCACCAGTCAATCTGGTATTTGGAGTTTTTTCAACCAGGGAAAACAAGCACAAGTTTCACATTTGAGTTCAGTTCACACGGCAGTATGTCATCCATGAGATTCATCAAAAGACAAATGTACTTTTGAAATTAAGAAGTCTGTGTTCAGATTTAATCTATGTTCGAGGGAGTCAAGTCAACCGTTAGAATTTCAGAAATAAAACACGCGGATTGATAGACTGAAAATGTCTCAACCCTTCAAGGTTTGATGAACAAAAAACTGGATCAGCCCAACAAATTCTCTGCAACTTTGGGTTTAATTTTCTGCCAATGCTTAAGTTTCAATATTTGTTGGGAAAGGAATTGCGAAGTTTTTCTGATTTCAAGAAAAATTAAAATAAAGAATGGCCTGCATATTCTTTGGCAATCTGAGTCGGCCAATCAGAACTCTTTCATCAGCAAAAAAGTCAGTCAAATCTATGTTTTCCTAATCATTTACAATAAAAATCATCACGAATTGCTACCATAAAATAAAACGAAAACCAATTGGATCAAAGCCGTCAGATTTGATGAAAGACAATGATACTACTTTTCTCTTTCTTCATTTCTTCTACCTCAAAGTGATCCAGCTCTCTGAAACTGACCAATTGAGTGCCTGATCACAAGCCAGTTGACGAATCCGATTCAATGGTGAGGAAATGTGACTCGAAAACGAAGAAACAATGCTTGGATTGTCTTGGAAAATTGATTGAGAAGAAGCTGTGGATTGAGTTGAGACCCAGTCTGGAAAATCGAAAGGACATCTTGGTGATTCTGAGAATTCTTCAAAAGAACAATTTGGAGATGTTGATGCTTCTTCTTCATATCGATTCATTGCAATAGTCTCATCATCACCCGCCATGAAAGGATGATCCAGTAGCATCTCGGCAGTCCATCTGTTCTTCGGATCCTTGACAAAGCACTTTCCAAGAAAATCTTTTCCTTCCTCCGATAACTCTGAGGGAATTCCAGGCAATTCATCGCTAACCCCAATTTTAATCAACAAAGCTGCCACGTTTGTTCCTGGTTTGAAATTCCAGGCTGGTTTCCCTGTAAACATCTCAACAATGGCGCATCCTAATGCCCAGATATCCACCGGTGAGTCATACTCGTTTTCGTTAACAGACTCTGGCGCGATATTGAGAGGAGTTCCCCTGATTTCCATCCTCGTCTGTTCTTCTCTTCCTTCTTCGCTGCTTCTCTTTGCTAAACCAAAATCAGCTATCTTGACATCGTCATTGCCAAACAAAAGAATATTTTGAAGCTTAATATCACAGTGAGCGAACCCTTTGGCGTGAACAAAGCGTAGCCCTTTAAGTATCGATCTCGCATATCTTCTAATATCAGATTCTATCAAGTTTCCACCACTTTTCTTAACCTGATCAGCCAAGCTTCCTTTATTAGCGTACTCCAAGAACAAATTATAAAACTTCTCATCATTCTCCACGGTATAATCATGGCCGAAACAACGGATGATTTGCGGGCAAAAACCAAGTTGATCAAGCATTTCCTTCTCGTGCTTGAGAGAAACAGAGTCGATAGTTTCGCAAGACTTGACAGCCATTACAGGGGATTTCGGAAAACCTTTTCCAGGTACCACCAAATTGACAGTGCCAAAACTTCCGCATCCAATCGTATTCCCTCGAGCCCACTCCATTTGAATCTGCACACTTTAACTTCAATAATTCAGTTTTCTCAGTTTGGGTTTTCAGAAGAAACCGAAGGCCTTTTTTTTTCTTTGATTGTTTCTTTGAGAGAAAGAAAGGAATGCAAAAGTAGCAAAAACAGGGTTTGACAGGGCGTTGTAGTGGCGCAACGCGAAATCCTTTTATATATAGGAGGAAGACTTCTTTTGGGATTTATTATGAAAATTCAATTTCTCCATATTTAAATGCACGTGTAAACAAGGATATCTTCTTTGTTTTAATTCGATTTTCCAAATTTTCATTAAAAAAAAAAAAAAAAAAACTTAAACCATAGTTTTTTAAAACGTGTTAGATAGGGTGAATCCATGAGGATTTTTCACTCAAATATTTACGCGGATTTAGATTCTTTTAAATTTAATAATTTAATAATTTATATTATAATTATATATTTTATTATATTATAATTATATTTAAGATATTTTATATTTATATCTATTTTAATATATTAATAATTTATATCATATATATTTTAAGTCATGTACTCATGTTATATCGTATTATATTTTAATGACTTTATCCATATCATATTCATATAATTATTTCTAAAATTATTAAATCTACTTTTTTATATATATTATTACAAAAATTTCAATTTAACTAAGTTACTATTATTTTCTCTCTATTCCTACTTTCGAGTAAAATTTTTATAGTTTTTTATTTTTTATTTTTTATAAAACTAGTTGTAATTTGAAAATAAAAAAAGAAATTATAATTTAAGTTTATTTAATATTATTTTTTAAAAGTAATTATATATAAAAACTAAATTAAGCTCTTAATTTATAATTTTTATGAGTTTGTTTAGCATTTAAAACTATTGTTAAGCATGGGTCGTGACAGGCACGGTCTCATAGTATAATACTATAGGATGGTGACTATGGAGCTCATTAAGACTTTATAAAAAATTAACCAAATCAAAGCTTTAATTATAACAAAAATTTCAGTCTCATAGTATATATTAGTATGAGATGATGATTTATCAAGGAAAATTTAAAAAGTAACCAAATAATGAGCCAACTTCTTTCTAATTGATATATATATATATATAGAATAAACTTCGCGAAATGGGCAATCATTAATATGTTCAACTAACGGTTAATTAAGATGACATTTAAAATCAACTAGTTTTTATTACATAAACAAATAGCTTTTTACTCTGAGGGTTAAGTTTTAAATTTTAAGAACAAATTTAAGAGATTTTCACATTTCTTATTTTTTTAATTATTATTTTTTATTTTTTAAATATATTTTAAAGAGTATATAATATCTTATGAACATATTTGTAATTTGTAAATTTTAAAAATTTTATTGACAATAAATAAAATATTTCTGCATATATATATATATATATATATATATAGTCAATGAAAATATTCTAGACTTTATTTGAAAATGATTTAGCTTTACCCTAAAATGGGGAAGTTTGGTGATTGTGTCCCTCTCTCTGTCTCTTTCATTTTTCAAGAGTAAGGTACACAATTTCTAAATGTCACTTGAAGAAAAAGAAATGTAGTAATTAAATCTTTTTTTTTTTTTTTGGGAGGGTTGCCTAACTATATATAGAGTTAGCAATTTATGATTCCTTTTCCATTTGTTTGATTAATTATATTTCTTCAACTGATGCTGCTATCTTTTAGACACCAAATCTCAAAAACCCATGTCTAATGTGCTATCGTCCATATCAATTTTGAAAGCTACTATATCACATCATTTAAAGAAAAAAAATATTACATACAATTTGATTTTTTTTTATTAAAAAGTAATATGAAGAAAAAAAATATAAATATTAAGTTTTAAATTCTAAATACATTTCAAACTTTAAATCATAATCTAAATCATTTTATAATCTCTAATATTACTCCATATATTTAGAAATTAGCATCTATAAAATATATTTTAATTAATTTAATTTTTCAAAAAAATTAATTAAATTAATCAAATTAATCAATTACTAATTACTTACCGTACCCTGGGAATTAAATCACATACCCCACCCTGTCTGTCGCCCATAGTTCTTTTTTTTATTTCCCTCGTGCACTCAATTATTTTTTTTATATTTAAAAAATATATTTTTTATATATCAAACATAAATATTTAAAAAAATAAAATATTCTAATTAACA
>JBBYHL010000005.1:7511667-7524981 GCA_038381835.1 Adansonia madagascariensis
GGAAAACCTGCACCAAGGGTATAATAGACAATTCAAACACCAAAAATTAATTTCGCCAGTTAATGTGCATAAGATAAGCGGACTGACACGGTCGTATAGGGTATGCTCCCGGAATTAAGAGATCAAAACCGAAATTAATTTATTTATTCGATTATTAAATTATTAAAATAGTCATAAAAAAATTTAAAAATTGTATTTGTTAAATTATTAAAAATAGATAAAATAATTAATTTTTTAAATTTTCATTAGGTATGATGAATTTTATATTACAAAAAATTTTAATTTGATATGAATATATTTTATACTTATAGTTATTATTTAAATATTTATTGAATAATTATTTTATGTAATTTATAAAAAATTAAAATTTTAATTTATAATTTTGACTCTATTGTAAAATAATTAAAGTTTAATTAATTGATTAGTCGGTAAAATCAATTAATTTTTTTTAATTAAAATTTTATTTTTAAATAATTCAATTAGTAGTAATTTTATTAAAGTTTTAATAAAAAGAAAATGATCGGCTCGTTCTTTCCAACGCCAAAATTTTCACAATCATTATTTTTTCTGAACCTGAAGTCTTCGATTTTTTTCCATGAATTTTACTTGGACTGCGTTTTCAACGCATTCCAATTTTACCCATACGCATTTGTCAGAATCTATATCGAATAGTTTAAACATGACGTCGGTTTCGGGGACTTTTGTGGTGGACAATCTAGTAATTTGGCTTTTTTTTTTTCGGCGGCCATTTTTTCGCTGTTATCAGGTGCGGTCATGGTCTAAGCTTACAATTTTGGTTGGCCTCAAAAAAAAAAAAAAAAAAAAAAAGAAAAGAAAAGAAAAAAGTCCCTGAAAAATTTTAAATTCGCCAGAAAAGAAAAATAATTTCAGATGGTTTTCTTCTTCTTCTTCTTCACTTAGAAATGGAGGCCAAAACCTTAGAGATCATCAAAGCTCAAAAACAGCTCACCATGTTCAACTCTTTCCGGTAAACTCTCTTCTTTCATCACTTTCTCACACTTTCCTTCTCATTTTCTCGCGCTTTCTGTATTAAAAATCACTTCCGATTCTAGCTCCTTTGTTTGTTGTTATTGCTTCTTTGAGAACTTCGATTGCTCTATTGGTTTCCATTTTGAAAAACTCTGTTAACTCCCGATTTGGCTAAAAAAAACTACTTTTTACCAGTAGCGGATTTTTTTTTTTTTTGGTTGGCGTTACCGTAAACGTTGTCGTTACGGTGATCAAGACTTTGTTTAAGTTGGTTTAAACAGTCTTAAAAAGGTTTTAATCGTCAAAGTTTAAATATCTTCCCAATTTTTTTTGAACTTTTCCAAACTTGTTGTAATAAGCTGAACAGAATAAAATTTTTGCTGAAAATGATTTTACTACTTTTTTATTTGTAAATTACTAGGTATAGTAAGAATATTAGTTACTGTATCTATAAATCTTTAGATAATATATAAATTAGAAATATTATCGTGCCAGCATACTCTCTGTTTTTTTGTTTATTAGATTTTTTACCTTTTCTTTTCTTTTTTTTGGTTTCTTCAGTTAAAATCCTCAGTAAAGAAATAGTTTAAACTGAATAAAAACATCTCCAAGCACACCCTTTTCAGTTCTTTTGTCATTTAATCAATTTATTAATACTTGTTCTGGTGTAAATGTTTGGCTTTTGAGAAAATGTTCAGAAAATGGAGAACATTGAGGCAGTTATTGTGTTTTTCCACTCTTTTTTTGGGGGGTGGGGTTCAAGAGTATTTGGGAAGTAATTTAATTGGTTGTAGCTTAATTGATTGTGTTTAGTTGTTAATGTTTGTAAACTGTTTTCCTCTTTTTTTTTTTTTTTTTTAACTAAGCTTTTTTAATTGGTGGTTTATTTGCAGGGGAATGTTTCAACTGGCCAAAGCATTCCATTTTTTCTTGGTTCTGTCATTTACCCTTTTTTGTTTAACTGCATGTGAACCATGTTCCTTAAATGGGATGCTGAAAGTTGAAGAATATGAGGAGTGTGATTGCTGTGGAGATAATCATCATGTTGGTTTCCAAGAAACTATTTTTGGTGATACAAATTCTGGATATGATACGGCAACTTCTATGACCCGTTTAAGTGTTGAGAGTATCTGCACTGATTCTCATTCATTCTGTTTTCCTTCAACATTGCCTGGCTTCTCAACTGAAGATAGTACGGATGAAGTAGGCAGTTTAGAATTTTCTAGTAGTCGTTCTGATAGTGCTTCATCATATGTAGAACCAAGTAATCTTAGGGAGCCGGAAACTTACAAAAGTTGGTTATCTAACCATAGTATGTTTAAATTATTGAATGGAAGGATGGTTTATTGTTCATTGTATTCTAGAGCCGGTATCCATGACTTCTTATCCATTCTTATTGATGGTGCTAATCAGAATGATATTTCGTCATGTAGAGGACCTTTACAAAGCCAGAAGAGTACAAGTGCTAGGATGGAAAAAAACAAAGAGTTTACCAAATTAGGCTCTTTTGATGGTTTGTCTTCTCCTAAAGTAGATATAGATCCTCCTGTAATGGATTGGGGACATAAATATTTGTTTTCACCTTCAGTGGCTTACTTGACAGTAGCTAATACATGCAACGACAGCAATTTACACATCTATGAACCATTCAGTACCAATCTACAGTTCTACCCGTGCAATTTTAGTGAGGTTCTTCTAGGACCTGGTGAAGTAGCTTCGATGTGTTTTGTTTTTTTACCTAGATGGGTCGGCTTGTCATCAGCTCATTTTATCTTGCAGACAAGCACTGGTGGTTTCTTGGTTCAGGCTAGGGGGTTCGCTGTTGAGTCCCCGTACGAGATTCAGCCATTGGTAAACCTGGATATTCCTTCTAGTGGACAATTGATTAAGAGTTTGTCTTTGTTCAATCCTTTTGACGAGACCCTCTATGTGGAGGAAATAACTTCATGGATGTCAGTTTCTCTAGGGAATACTACCCAACATACTGAAGCAGTTTGTAGCATAGAAAACTTCCGGGGCTATAATGGGTGCAGCTTACTTAGTGCTGAGGATTGGTTGGTCATGAACAGTGATAAATCTGGTTTTCCACTTATGGCTATGAGGATGAACAGGAACTGGGAGATCAATCCTAAAAGAAGTGAGACCATCATAGAGATTGATTTATCCTCTGAATCGAGAGGCAAAATTTTTGGTGCTTTCTGTATGCAGTTGTGGAGGTCTTCGCAAGACGCATCTGATATAGTTACGATTCCACTTGAAGTTGATTTGGACAGGAGAGCATCCTATGATGATCCGGCAAATTCCATTTCTGTTTCTCTTGATGCTATGGTGTCACATGATGGTAGTGAAACTGTTTTTGTGGCCATCTCTTTGAAAAATGCTGCTCCTTATGTGCTGCGTGTTGCCAAGATTAGTGAAGTCGCAGATGCAAAGGTTTTCCATATCAAGTACATGGAAGGATTGCTGCTCTTCCCTGGTGCTGTTACTCAGGTTGCTGTGATTACTTGCAGTAAACTGCCAGACGAAATTCATGATCCTACTTCTGAAGTATCCAACACGATCAGAAGTTGTAAATTGGTTATAATGACAAATGAATCTATTAGCCCTCAGATTGAAGTTTCTTGTGAGGATATAATCCATATTTGTGTGGAACATCGGAAAGATTCTTCCCAGGCTTATGACCATCATTCTGAAAGGGTTAAATCTGACAATACAAGGACAGGGTCCTTTGGTGACAGCATGCAACTGGCATCATGGACCAAGGTTTGCTTATTTTTGTTATGATGACATAATTTGGACCATTAAAATTGTTTCCTTTTTTGTATGTGTTTATTATTCTGGTGATTGATACTGCACTCTTTCGTGCAGTTTTACCTACCATGCATGTGTTATAGAGCCTTTAATCACATAAACTTTCGTCAGGATGGCCCCTTGGTTAGGAATAAAGATAAGATCATAATATTCTTACCTATCTATTAAATGATAATTGCTCCTTGGACCATCAAAATTGTTTCTTCTTTGTATATGTTCATCATCATGAATGCAGACATCTCTCTCTGTCACACTTCTTTTTCTTTCTCCCCTTTCTCTGGTCTTATATTCATACACACATGCATATGCTCTTATGGCCTTTAAGGTAGCAGCATTAAGCTTTTAAGTCTTCAAAGAATCATTAATATGCATAATTCACTGTAGCCTGGAAGGTCATGTGTTTATATATGTTGGTATTGCAGACAGCAGAAGCGGATGAATTGGTACTTGAAAACTGGAAATCTCAAGGTACCACAGGTGGCATGTCGGTGCTTGATGATCATGAGGTACTGTTTCCAATGATTCAAGTTGGAAATCACTGCTCTAGGTGGATTTCTGTAACAAATCCCAGCAAGCAGCCAGTTATAATGCAGCTCATTCTTAACACAGGAGAAATTGTTGATGAATGTAGGAGCCAAGATGTTTTTATGGAGCCCCGTTCTGGTAGTTTGGTTCACAATTCATCTACCGTGCCAATAAGATTTGGGTTCTCCATAGGAGAGAGTGCACAGACAGAGGCCTATGTTCATCCATATAGTAGAGCATTGTTTGGGCCGATATTATTTCACCCATCAAATCGTTGTGGGTGGAGTAGTTCAGCACTGATAAGGAACAATCTTTCTGGCGTTGAGTGGTTATCTTTGAGGGGATTTGGAGGGTCTGTTTCTCTAGCCCTGTTTGAGGATTCAGATCCCGTGCAGAGTGTAGAATTTAACCTTAATTTGCCTACTTCTCTAAATATCTCTCCTCAAGAAATGTTTTTCAACTTGGAAGAGATTACTTATGCATGTTCTCAACCATTTTTAAAAGAGCTGTATGCCAAGAACACCGGGGACTTGCCGCTTGAGGTTAGAAACATTGAGGTTTCTGGGTCTGAGTGTGCAGTAGGTGGTTTTATGGTGCATAGTTGTAAAAGTTTCACTCTTGAACCTGGAGCGTCAACAAGGCTTCTGATATCATACCAGCCAGATTTTTCAGCAGCTATGGTACAAAGAGATCTTGAACTGGCTTTGGCTACAGGCATTTTTGTTATACCCATGAAGGCCACTCTCCCTCTCTATATGCTTAATCTTTGTAAGAAATCAGTGTTCTGGATGCGGGTAAAGAAACTCTCTGTTGCAATTCTTCTTTCTGCTTCGTTATTGTTTCTCATATTCTGTTTCATTCTTCACCAAGCAATGCCCTTGGGCGCCCAAGATTACTTTTCCAGGAATGAGAAGAACTCGATCACTACAATCAGCACTGGGGGAAAATCTTCTTGTGTCAATCGTAATCTGAAAAACAGCAAGTTTTCTGTGTCTGCTGAAATGGATGGTCTGTTAAGTTCAGTTGGGGATGGTAAATCTTTGAAGGAGGCATCTAATGGTAGATGCCTAAATAAAAAAGCAACTCCTGAAAATGACAGGAAAATTAATGGTTTCTTAGATCCTTCAAGGGAAACTTCATTGCCATCTTTGGCCTCAAAATCTGTGGTGGCTGAAAATCCTGATATAAAGGAAGCACCTCAAGCTGGTAATCTCACAATCAAGATTGGGAAAGAAAAGGGAAGAAGGCGAAGGAAAAGAAAAGGTGGATTTAAAGAATTGATTGAAGTTTCAAGTAGTCAAAGTGGAAATTCTACACCTTCATCCCCCCTGTCCCCTATAACATCTGTAACACCCAATCGAACATGGTCACTCTCTCCTGATGTGGACCAATCCGTTGAGGCTAGAAACCCTTTTAGACAGTTGGCTGACCAAACCTGTGAGAAGGGTAAAGTTTCTGAACCTACTTCCAGAGCAAATTTGTTGGCATCTAAGGTTTCCGTGGAACATGGTGGCAACAGCTGGTATTCTTCAATGCAAGAGCAGTCTACATTACCAAGAAAATATGTTGCAAATCCTGTTCTCTTGCCCTCTGCTACTTTTACCTGTGCTGGCAGGGCTACCCCTAGTATGCTGAGCTCCTCTTCTCCTTTGGCTTCAGCATCTGTTATTGCTCCTAGTGCTCGAGCTCCTGGGTCCAATCTGTCTGACCAGAAAACCATAAAAGCAGAAAGAAAGTGTAGACTGGGAGATGACTATACTTATAATATTTGGGGTGACCATTTGTCTGGACTCCATTTAATGGGTAGTTCAAAGAATTTTGCCTTGAATTCCAGCACTGCAGAGAGTGACTCTGATAGTTTCTTTGTAAATGGTCCACAAACTTTCATGAAAAAACCTCAATCAAGATTTGTAAGTTGTTTCAATCAAGAAGGGTAATGATAAATAACTAAATAACTGTTATATGTCTTCCATCCCTAAAGTTCTTTTCTGTTAAAAATATCTGATGCCCTGATAATACTTGTCTGTTTGTTTTGCCTTAGATACATACGTACTCATGCAAGTTCATCTTCGTGTGTGCATACAGACGTTAGCTTATGGTTAACTATTATTTTACTGTATTTTCAGTTTGGTCTAGATTCCTCATTCCTCTGAGTTGACCCTGCTTTTCTGCCTCAATTTTAGAAGAAGGTCTCACTTTGCCTGCTCGGCATTTGCTATAATTTTCCTTCCTCTACTTATAAGCAACTAATACACGAAGTGGTTGCTCACACTAATTATTGTTTTGAGTTCTATACTTGTCTATTCTTCTTCTCCATTGATGTGCATGGCTCTGTAGATTATCAAAGGCACCTAGCCTGGTTGTTAAAATCTCGCTACGGTCAGAGGTTCAACTCTTCGCACCAGGTGCACTGACAATTTCTCATGTATCAGAATATGGTATCTAAAAATCTATATTTGGAAGCCGAAACCTGGAAATACTAAATGATAGTATATTGTGCTGTCAAACTGATTAAAGTTGGCATTAGAAGAAGGTGAGAATATTGTTTTTTATTGCATCAGGTGTAGCCACCTTACCAGATATGCTTTTACTTTTCTCATTAGAGGAAGGTATAGATTCCTCATTTCATTCCTGGCTGGTCATCAATTTGGGCTTGAATACGTGGACCTTTTGTGATTGTATTCCTGGTAGCAGAGTATTGGGATTACTTTGATCCTGGTGTGTTTGAACATTTGTGTGATGTGCAGACGTGCAATGATGGGTACATCGTGGGTACGGGTGAGTGAGTGGCTAAAAAATTAAGTCAAGAACTTCTATCTTTTGATATGGTAGAATTTATGATGCCTAGAGCAGTCTACTTGTTAGTGCTAAGAACTGGTGGTCTACTAGAGTGCTGATCAACTGAGCCTTAAACCCTACAACATCTAATCTGTACCCTTTGTGCATATCCCTTTGTATAGGTGATATCATATTGTCTGAACTTTTATAAACATTTGGAACCGATATGTTTTTAAGCTTTCTTTAGCAGCTAATTTTCCTTGACCACTTAGATATGATCATGTTTGCGAAAAACGGAAATTATGCTATTCTTTTTCCATTTTTCCCTGCATTCTTAGCATCTGGTTCTGTAACTTAAAAGCTGACAGTTATCTAGGGTAAATGTATACTCTTGGAAAAAAAAGTTTATTGAAACTGATCTCAATAAAAATATATTGAAATTTCTTTTTAACTTTAAAGAAAACATAATATGCTCCAATCATCTCTAGAGTGCATCTAATGTTCTTTACTGATGAACTGTTTGCAATTACCAGCTCTGGATGTTTCTTTTACCTAGGTAACATAAAATTTTTGACATGCTTAATGGGGTGTTTCCCAGAGTGCATCAGTGCACTTCATAATACAGAGATTATGCGTGCCTTGTAATATATAATTAGTAGTAAGCATCCTGCAAATTGAGTTACATTACCTAAAGGTGAAGAAAGAGCCTACTTTGGTGGCTTTCTGGAAGTTTTTATCTGTGACCACGCTTAGTTGAGTTCATGGACTTCTGCATTGTGCATACATTCCTACTTTTTTGTTTGTTTTTGTGATTTATTATTTAATACAGAGATATGTGTGTGTATATGACTCTAGAAAGTAATAATGGAACTGAATTTTTATTGTCTACTGAATTTAGTGGAGGAGACATTAAGCTGCACAAGCTCATATTAGTTACTTTGACAAACTTAAGTGCATCGAAGTGATAATTGGACCTTGAAAGGTCTACCATAAGGCTAAAGGTAGAGCTTTGCCAGAAAGGTCTGATGAGTTAATACATTATACGGTAAATGTATGATTTTGCTCCTTATTGTAGTTCTGTTGCCTGCTTGTGGATGCTACTGATAAGATAATAATGGTTTGTCGATCCAATGAAATTGTTGTGGATTTGAACCACCCAAGAATGAAGTACTTCTAGTAGGAATAAGGTAGCTGGATGTAGAGTTTCAGAAATTGATGAATGTTTAATTGGGGATGAGGATTAAGTTATTTACTTGGTGTAGAACTGAAGAAGCGTTGGGCACCAGACAGTATGTTCCTGCAGGCTGTAGCCGTGCTAAAGTACGTGGCGCAGACTGCTGCCAAAACTTCGGTAGCAATGAAGAATGCCTGCATTCATTCTCGTCTAAATAAAACAGCCTTGCATTCAAGGTGATGTTCCGCATTAGTGCAACTCCCTTATCCTACCCTTCCTTACTAGATAACATTCCAATATCACATAGATTAGTTGATAATATTACTGTTGAACTGTTCCTATTCGCTAATTTCGGGATCAGTCCCGGGGCTAAAATAGGATTTCGTTATTATATCTTGTTAAACATGATTATTCTTGCATGTGGTGGATCACGTCACAAGATACCCCCAACTTGAAAGCATGTTATTATTATATGAAAGGGAAGTATTGGTTCAGATTTTAGCTTCAAGACCCTCATTATGGCAATTCTTGGGGAAAAACAAAATTTTTATTTTTTATTTTTCTTTTCGTTGGACAATTCTTGTGAACTGTATAGGATTGAATAAATAAATTTAACCACATGCCTCTTAAACTTGTTATTGTATCTTCAATTTCCACGAAAGTCTAGTTTGTCTCCGTTAACAGAATTTGTCAACTGGGTCACACTGAATAGGCTAGCAAACTTTGCTGTCCATAACATCAGTACTCGAATCATGGAAGTCAGCTGCTGATGCATGCTTTACAGGCACACAGGTTCGGAACATTATCATTGGCAAGGCAGGCATTTCGATATAAAAAACTGTCTGAATGTCGTACCGTTGTCACATTAATGATTCTGAGCATTGCATGAATAGAAGATAAGGTTGATGTTCACTTCTTGAGAGAATGATGTTGACAAAACCGAGTAGGCTTTTGTTTTTGAGCCGGCAATAGAGCTACACAAAGACAAAGCTAGATTGTGAACCTAACTGTATTTATTAGGGAATTCCCGGGGACCATCTTCTGTTTTTGGTTAATATTGTTGGGAAGAGCCGGCGGAAACCGAAATTGTGATTCGAAAGAAAGTTCCATCACCAACCCAACAAACAAAATCTAGGCCCCCCAATCATTTTCATTTTCCTTCGGGCGTGTTGTCATTTGGTTCCAAGTTTTAAGTAACCTGTAAAATTACGGGTATTGCAAGCTTAACTAGATGGTTCAAGCAGATGAAATTTCTTTAGGTAAAACGCTTTGTTTTCGTTCCAGTCTGTATGCAGGTTGTCTTCGGTGCATGGGCACCTGTCCAAGGTGGTCCAGTTTTGTATGTGCCTTTATTTGGACCATGGCTATAGGCAATTGCGACAGTGATCCATCGGGCTTTTGCTTTTTGGGACCTCTCTGTCCGAATTAGATTAGGTTGCATACAAATGTACACACCGATCCAACTGGTGTAATAATGGTAATCAATCCTCCATTTTTTTTTTTCCATTTTTTGGTTCGAAAAAAAGGTTGAAAATCAGTGATGGAATTGTTTGCTCGCCATGTCCCTCGTAAATTGGTTTCTGCCTTTTTTTTGTTTTTTCATGTACGACGATCATATAGGCTTGGCAATTATAAATTTTTATAATATCTATAAAGTACTTAATAAATAATAAAAATACGTGTTAAAATTTATATCAATATAAAATATTTTTTTAATTGATTATGATATAAATACACGAATTATTATATTTTTATTAGCCAGTGAAACCACTCAGCTAAAAGCAACCCATGAAGTACCCATTCCTCCCTTTCTCGTCTCCCACCAATTTCCACCCAATTAAAAGACAAACAAATATCATCTGCCCCTTTTTTCTGTGCTCCCTTTGGGTTTTATTAATTACATTTTATCATGTAACTTTTTTTCTTTTAATTTTATATGGTAAAGTTTAGTTGGTGTGATGCAGAACGAAGAAGAAGGGACTAAAGATTTCCATCATGAAAATCCATAAAAATTGTTAAGTATCCAATCTAGAACTAATGGGTGATTGATGAAAAAGTTCAAACTTCATAAAATTCAAGATTTAATAAGTCTTTTTTTTTCCTTATGTTTGGAAAAAATAACCAAAAGGAAAATTTTAATCTAAAATTAATTAACAGTAAATAAAAGGGTTAACTTAAATGTAAACTTTTGATATTATTTCCAATTGGTCAACTTTACAATATCATGTGAGTTGTTGCTAGAAAGCTAGAAAGTTTTCTAGCCGTGGCTCCATCTTACTTTTTATAAATTTAGATTTTGATTGATAATTTAAAGCATCAATTGGGTGTTTCTCTTATCAAAGACAGTACCAAAAAAAAAAAAAACCAATGTAAAAACTGCGTGTGAGATATTTAAGAACCAATGGCTTTTAGCCTCACAACCAACAGAATTAAGTTGCAACTTGAGAGAATCAAAAGCCTCTTTGTTGTTCTCCCAATGCTTGGAGAAGACTGGACGTAAAACCTTATCCTTTTCCTTTTTGCATGTGGATCTGCTTTTGCCCCCCTTTTTTTTTGTTCATAGACTGCATCAAAAACTTTAGCATTTGGTCCACTTTTATGCTTTCAAGTCTCACCCTAACCTTTTCACCTAAATCCTAGATTATATATTATAATCATATTTAAAATATTTTATATTTATATAAAATTAATATATTAATAATTTATATTATATAAATTTTAAAATATTTATATATTTTTTCGTATCACTTTTTAATTAAAATTTTCATTTCATTTTTATGCAATCGTCCTTTTCAAAATTCCGTAGTGGGTCACCTTCTTCTCCTTCTATGGGACCACTCAAAAGAGCTAATAAATGAAGTGGCAGCTCGGGTGTTGGGACCATCTCTTGCATTATTAAAACTCATGGACTTACCTTTATTAGTTTTAGACTTTAGTTGTTTTCTTTTCTTGTTCTGAATCTCTGGGGTTTAATCCTAATTTACAGCTTACGTTTAGATCTTTCCCTTTATTTCTTCTTCTTATGTGTGATTTCTTGAAGCTAATAGTCTATTGAAATCTCAAGGATATGGTTGTTCTTGTAGCGTGTGAGCTTATGTTGATAGGAATTTTTAATGTTCCCATTCTTTTTGCTAAAAGGAAATAAATAATAAAATTATATGTTAAAATTTAAATTTTAAATTTATTGAATATAATCTCTTAAAATTGACTGCAAAAACTAATTAATTTAAACTGTAAGCATAACTAAAGCCTATGTTTTTCTATTCTACAAAACCAATATTTTAACTAGAATGAGAAAGTCAGTCTCATTTCTATTTCAATAAAAAAGTTGGAGTAAAGGTTAGATTTTTAAGGTACACCAATCTCTTAATTTGGGGTTTATGTGTTAAGAAATTAACATTTCATCTAAGTTCTAATAGTCCAAGTTCCCAATTTATACCTTTTCAATCTGATTCTTATTATAAGATGAACAAAGAGCCAGATAAATGGTGAAATGATAAAACTATGAAAAAAATTATCTATAATTTCTTTTAACAAAAAAAAATTGAATCGATCACGTTTCAAAATTTTTTTTTTCTTTTACTTAAGTTCAGACAGGCTTGAAAGCCATATTAATGTTAAAAAATTTTAAAAAAATTATTTTTATATTAATATCATTAATTAAATTTAAAAAAAATAATTTTTTATTAGATAAACATGTCTAAAATTTTCACTATAAGCAATCCTCGTTTAATCACAACAATCTTATAATTGATCTCTCATATCTAGTTTTATCATCAGCTTATTAACTAACTTAAAAACAGATTTGCAAGCCTTTAATGAAGAAAATTATGTGCTCAATATTTTAAGGTAATAGCTTGAGACCACCAAAGCTTTGTTTGGTCGACAAAAAGGCTATGCAATCATGACCAATGCGCCGTGCATGACTATAAAGATACCTTGTTAGTGAAATTGAAGAAGATAACAGATGGACTGAAATAAAGTTGGGTGCACTCAACACCTTAAAAAGGTATGTCGAATTCTGTATATTCATATTTATATTCACGTATTATAATTATATTTATAATATTATATTTATATATTGATATCGTATTTATATTATATTAAATTTTTTTATCTCATACATATTTTATTTAAAATTATAAGATCTAATGTTAGCACGAGCACTTGAATGCTTCCGTTGCAAATACTAAATATTAAGCCAAAAACTATGATTCAATCCATGCACATTAATCTTTTTTTTTTCCTTCATCTATTTAATATTATTTTATATCATTATACAATGCATTGGGAACGCCTCTCTCAAAGCTTACTCTAAGCTGCTTTTGTCCCCTCCCCTCTTTAAAAAATGCATGTACTGTCGGATTATTACTTTATAATTTTCATATCTTAATCACACAGCCAAATAATTAATCTAATGGGTTGTTCATAAATAGTGGATGGATCACCAACAAACCAGAGTTTTTTGGGTACGTTGATGGTTATTTATTTCTACAATATATTAGTATTTTGTCTCTTCTATTTCGTAAAAAAATTATATTCAAAAATTCTTTTTTTTTTTCCTTTAAGTTTATTTTTTGTGCTTTTTTATAAAAAATAATTTGATAAAAAAAAGAATTTTCGGGTCAATAATAAATTATTCATTTTTTTTCTGGAAATTTCTTATGCCTTTGAAAATTAAGGCATTTTTTGAAAACCAAAACAATGCAAAGAGAATTGATCTTTTAAATATATTCTTATTGAAGATGTAATGAAGCAAAAAGGGATTAACGCCATCTAAAGATAATCCTTTATATTAATGCAATTTTTTTCCAGATAAACAGTTAGACAATAAAAAGAAAATCAATTTCCATGGAACATACTATGTTTGATAATAATCTCTCTTCATTTCTTCAACATCAATCATTTTAATTATTTCTCATTAAATAATTTAGATCCTTAATATGTATAAATCATGGGTTTTTTTAACATAAATAAATATACTATTAAATATAACGATAAATTCATTACAATTGTTTATAAGATTTATGTCATTG
>JBBYHL010000005.1:7530228-7543343 GCA_038381835.1 Adansonia madagascariensis
ATCAATAATTGTTCAATCCAATCCAATATTATATATAAAATTAATAATATTTTCAAGTTAAATTTTTTTATAACTTTTATAATTTTCTAAAATTATATTTGTAATTTATAATATTCGAACATTTAATTTTTTTAGTTACATTAAAAACATCATCATCAGGCAATCGAAAATTTAACCTATTTTGACATCCATCCCAATTTTTTTAATAAAAACAAGGGGCTGAAGGAGCTAAAAGAGAAAGCATTTTGCTGGTCTGGCCTAGGTGTGTTCTGTTGACAAGAGAGCAGCGCAGGCGCAGGCGCAGGCGCAGGCGCAGGCAACACGCATTGTGAAACTTGGTCCCACCATTTTTCACGACTTCAGAGCCATTGGAAACAATCATTGATAGAAGTTTTGCGTAGCCCTATAGGATTTGTTAGCACAATTTCTTTAAAAATACAAGAACAAAAAAACAAAACAACATCCGACGCGTCTGAGATAGGAGGTAAAAAAAATGCTTTTTTTTTTTCTTGCAGTTGAAAGACAAACAAGTACAGACTACAATGGAGGTGGTGAATTACAGAATTTTAAATGAAACGACAATGGAGGTTGAAACAATCCGAAAAAGGCAATCAAAATTACAAACCCGGAAATTGGTATATGCTATTGTTAACTATGAGAATTCGAATGTGAATATATATATATATATATATATATATATATTACAATAAATGTAGGTCCTAAGTCCCACAACAAACAAATGGTGCTGAAGGTAATTTAAAAAAAAAAAAAAGGAATGTAGAATGGGAAGTCAGAAAAAGAATCATATACAAACAAATGAAAAAAAGAAATTATATATATATACCTGGTGGCCGCTGCTAGATTCTCAGTGGTCAAGGAACTGAATTTTGGAAGGCGTCTAAACAAAAGAAAGATCGGTGTCCCAGTGGACAGGCTTTCCAGGAGAGTTTGATGGATCGAAGAAAAGGCAGCTATAATCTCAGCCAAATGGAGAAGGAACTGGGACTGCCCCTCCCAGTGCATCCGATCTTTTGATACTTCCCATACCACAGATGATGCATCCAGGAGCTGAGAGAGCCGAAAATTTGGCACCGCAAAGATCACAAACATCATATCCGATGGTAGACAGACGGCTGAGAGTGGCGGCACAGAACTGAGAAGGATCCTCCAGTGGATCGATAGATTTGTTTGTTAAACCCCTCTGAACACAAATGTCGATCAGGCTCCTCAATTCCTCTTGCTTACCTGGAGGTGCCTTGGACAGGAGAAGTTCCAGCATCTGCTTGGCATAAGCATAATTCTGAACATCCATATTTCGTTTTATAGCAGTGCGAATGCAATTTATTCGGTGCTTTGCCTGTAGAGGCAAAGAACCTAGATGTCTAGATAGTCTAGCCATCTCATCTTTTGCGCTGAGTGCCCTTGGGCCTTGTACTTTCTGCAACCTTGTAATTTCCTGCAGGAGAACCAAAGTAATTTCCAGTCATGGAAAACAAATTTTATGTTCCAAACTATAGAATTAAAGGTTAAGGCTCGGGACTTTTAAATGGGCAAAAAGTAGGTAAACGCCATTAGTAAGCTTAGCATATCGACCACAACCATTTAGACAATGACTTCTGAATCTATGAATTTTCAAAGTATCATAAATTAGCATAAACTACCCAGTTTGTAAATATGGAAACCGAACTACATATTAAAATGCCAAATAATGGTCCTTGTACCCAGACTAGGTGCATTCTTGTTCCGTAGAGATCACATACTCTAGTACCATGAGTGCAATACAAAGACGCAATACAAAGACTATGAAGTTACAACAGTATACAATGCAAATGCCCTCAACTGCTGATAAGCACTAAAAACAGAGCCTAAACAAGATCCTAAAAGCAAAGACAGAATCAAGACAGTTCACAGAACAGAAAGAAGATTGAACGTAAATTGATATTTCCAAAACCTGAAAGAATCTTGAACTCTAAGCTCCTAAAATATTAGTTTGACTATTGAATATTTGGCCAAAATAAAAACCTCACACAGGATGATGAAGAGCTCAATATTTGAAAAATCATAAAATATCACCATCAATCCATTTTCTTAGTCTTAGTACAACTAGATCTAAAAGACAAATGCTTGTTATTTCTCAGATGCTCGACTCAAATTCTAATTCATTTGGTGCCTGGAAAACAACAACATACCTGAAGAAGGGTTACAGCTATCTTGTATTGAGCACAAATGGTAGCTTGAGCTTTAATATCAGCTCCACGAGAGTTATCCTTAGCCAGTGCCAGAAAAGCTTCATCAAAACAGGATAATGAATCTGAAAGTTGATTCTGCTCAAGGTGAGCAAGTCCAGTCTTAAAACATATGGATGCTGCTGCCCCACGTGGAACCTATCAAGAGAGAAAATATGGTAATGAATACAGGAAGCTGCATAATAAAAACATCTTCAAAGAATGACAGTAGTGAGCCGCCAAGAAACAAGGACGGATTATTACTACAAAGCCAAACAGTTTAAAAGAACCTTTATTCCAAATATGATTAGAAAAAATTTAGTTTTTTTCCAGGCCAATTAGTCAAGCGACTTGAAGTTACTGGACACATACAGCTATGTTTATTACGTACAAAATGCAAGTGCGTTCTACAATCAGGAATGAAAAGGAGAGGTGAGAAAAATAACATAATGTGCATATTCACCTGTCCAGGGCGCACAGATGCTGGAGCAGATGCAGAGGAAGTAGGTTTTCCTGACTCTGCAGAGTTTGGAACTCCAAGAACACTAAGGTCAAGAGGCTCTGTGGATAGTGGCATCTGAGCTGGCTGAACCTGAGGCGCTGGCAAACGAGCAACCACAGCTGGGTATTGTGCAGGAACACCGCCCCCAGGAAGTCCAATCGCCTCAGGAGGAATAGGTTGTTCAGCAGCCTGAGGTGGAACCCCACCACCAGGAAGACCAATATCAGCTGCAGGTGCATTTACCTGGTCAGTTGGTATCTTTCCACCAACTTCAACCTGTCGAGAAGTTTGATCCAACTTTGAAAGATAAGTTCCAGGAGGAGGCAAAGCAGCTGCAACCTGGAAGGATGGTATTGTGTTCTGGAAAAAGTCTTCTGGTATAGGTCCAGCTGCAATTCCCACACCTTTGGTTTCAGGAGCTGATTGTGATACCAATGCAGGCTGTACCCATGAATCAGTCCCAAAGAGATCTCCAGGGCCAGAAACTGTGGGATTAGTCACAGAACCACTGGTAGCAAGATAAGGTTGCTGCTGATTCTGACCAAGATCCTGAGAAACGCCACTCAATGATTTTGTCCTGGCTATAGGTAGGCCCAAGCCATCACCAAGTCGCTTTGTTGCTTCTTTAATCTTATTGACATCCACTGTGCCTGATGTCGGCTTGTCTCGAATTCTGATCTGTAACTTCTTAGTTTTTGATACTCCTTCCTCATCACTGCTGCTATCATTATCTGCTGTGCCATACATTGTTTTCTTAAATTCTTCTGCAGCTTTGGCCTGTTCATCACCAGCAGTGGAACTGTGATTTGGTTTGATTAAAGTTTTGAGACCCATCAAGGATTCAGCCTTGGTGTCACCACCTGGAACTCCCTTAGAATCATCTATAGATTTACCCATGAAAGTATGGACTCCATTTGGCTTATTGTCACCTGCTGCAGGTGTAAAGGCCTTGACCAAGCTACCTTCTCTTACTTCAATAATGTTGCCTCTTCCTTTGATTGAACCAAGGTAAACACCAATATGATCTGTGATAATTGATGGAATGGCACCATCATCAGTTTTCATGTATGGCATAACTTCTGCAGCAAGCTCCCATTGTGGTATACTCTTTAAGTTCGTAGGGGTCCTGATTTCCCAGTTTCCACCACCCCATTCAGGTCCTTTAGGAACCATACTTTCCGCAGCAAAGTTGGCAAAAATGCCTTGTGTCCAACCGCTTGAGCGGACTCTTAAAATCCTTTCACAATATCGCCTCAATTCTGAATCAGCACCTTCTTCCTCGAGCCTCTGAGCAAGACGCCGCATTGCACTGGGGTTGAGGTGACATATAAACAAGTCTAGCATGCTTTCATAGTCTCCTATGACTTCAAAAGTTTCCTTTGCACTATCAAACTGACCATAACTGCAGTTTAAAATTTGAGTCTCATCAAAGAAAAAAGGGACCATATAATGACAATTCAGTCATGAAGGCTCAACAATGTTAATGGTTAGAAGATCCAAAGATGCTTACGTATAATGCTCTTAATAAAGATCAAATAATATCAAGACAAATTCTAGAGACAGATGCTTAAACTAAAACACGACATTATTTACATGTTTTGAACTTTTGATAGAGATCTTAACGGGCACAGGTAACTTTAAGGCAAAGATTCAATTGAGACTCGGTATACCACAGCAAAAAATGTAGTCATCTATCCCAAAATCATACATATGGAATATTGGTATGAATGCTAATTTAAATATTAGTACAGATTGCTAACAATCATAATATTTTAATCTGAACAGTGAACCAGAGGTTAACATGCAAATATTGAGCATGATATATTAAAACTGTAATCTTCTGAAAAATAACCAACACTTTTTATAAAAGTTGTTATCTCCTCAACCTTCTAGAAATAAGATTATTGACAAGAAGTTCTAAAAAAACATTAATAAACTAAGAAATACATTAGTGACAAAGATAGAAGTCAATGGCTGTGATTGCTTACTTGATACATGCATAACCCAATTGGCGGAATCGGTGGAACAAATGAGAGGTTGGTGGGCATTTTGGATAATCTCTAGAACGCACAAACTCATCCTTCAAAACAGATAAAGCGGTAGAAAAGCGAAGTGCCTTGATTGCATAGACTCCCCGCATCACCTAAGTTCGTTTTATAGCATGTTCAGAACCAAAAATAAAAGGGTAATAAAATGTAAACATAATACATAATTGTTCATCTACCTGAGTGAACTGTGGACCGGCTTGGGATAATGATACTGCAAGATCTCCACAAACAGGAGGACCTCTGGCTAGAATATCAAGAGATCGAGGAGTGATACGTAAGCTGTCAAACCTTAATAAGGTCAAAAAATATAGAAGTCAGATGCCAAGTTTCACGCAAAGATCCCCTTTGATATAGCCAATGCAAATATAATAACAATAAAAATGCTACATTTTAAACATCAAACATGAGAAAGACTTCAAACAGATGAGTAGCATTAGGCAGAAAGCATGAAAAATATACAAAAGGGAGAGTAAAACCTTGATGTTATTTGGTATAGTATTTCAGAAAGGTCAAGCTTCTGCTCAAAATTTTGTTGCATGGTAGCAAAACCAATAAGAAGAGGTTCGAGAAGCCCAACAAGGCAGCTCTTAATCTCAACCCCCTTCTTTTGCCTAGGATTTATATCTGTAGGGTTAGCTAGCAACAATCGATCATTTAGAGCCCCAACCAGAGCTGCAGAGTAGAAGATAATCTCAGTAACTCCACAATATAATGATGCAGCACAGAATTATATTTGATACAATCTAATGGTGTAAAAAGCAATTGAGAACGAGAATACAAACCTGCATTTGGCATGCTAATGGAGAGTACAGTCCTCACTTTCCCATCCCATCCTAAAATACAAACAGCAGTTGCAGTAGAAAAAAGAAGTGCAGGTCCAACCCACAAAAGGGATCTAAAGTGGAAATGAGTTAAGCAGCCAAACAAATTTGTTAATCTTGACTATATACGTTACATACATGTATTAGTACAAGCATGCAGGCAAATATATACAGGACTAACCACATATTGTTGATAACAAACCTCTCTTCCCTTAACACATAAAATAAGGGTTGACCTTACAATGGTCAAGTCCTGACAAATATTTTGGCTCAGGGAAAATCAGAGTGTTATTCCATGTGGAAAATGGCATGAAGAAGCAAAACAAATAAAACAAAAATATAACAAAAGAAAAGGATGCTAAGATTATATAGCTATCAACACCACAGCTAGTGGAAGCAGGCATTGTTCCAATGAGAGTCACAGAAACAGGACACTGATTCATGAAATAGACTCTCTGCTCTGCTAGTACTATAAGGATAAAGGCAGATCTTCTGTTGCTATATATGGGGTACAACAACAGGCCTAGAACATTGGTATACTTTTACAAGCATCCATGGACAGTTATTCTTTACACATGCCTATGCAGTCATGCATGCATATATGTACTTTGTGCTAAGATTTATGCCGCATTACATATTTAGGATATTGAAGGATTTCCTCTGTCAAATTTAAAGGAACTGCTTGCAAGTACATCAAGATCTGCTGAAACCATAAGCACCCTGTGAGTAGTTAATACTCCCGCAACATATCCTCTCAGAGTTTCTTGCCAATGCACCTGGAGATATTGGAAAACGACGCGATTAAAAATCCTAACCCATGCTATTTTCAAGAAAAAAGAAAGGCATACAAACTAGATAGATGACACATAATTTTATGCACAGACAGAGAGGTATACATTAAAAAAGTATAATAGATATTTACTAATTTGTGTATGTACATATATGTATGTATGAATTCAGTCCCAAGAAACTAATAGTTTTTTTTTTTTTTTTTTGTTGCCACAAAAGTGCATATGTATATAAGCAGTTGAATTGACAATTCAAGAGATCTCAGTCATCAGTGCTATTTGATTTCATCAAGGCTTGGATAATTGGGATCTTATACAAGAAAGAAGAAAGTCAGTTGGCCTCAGGAACTCCTGGTGTTATATTATTTTTTTTTTCCCTAATACATTCATGACAAGAATCTTTCATGAATCTGGCATGATACACATAATAGAATAAGATTTCATTAAAATTAAGTGAAGAATTAAAAAGAAAGAAAAAGCACAGGCCTTTGCAAGTAAAGTTTATAGAAGAACCATACAAAACAGACAGGTGAATACTGCGACGGGAAAAAATAGAAGGAAGAGACAGTTAACGATATTAAATCCCTTTTTCTCCTAGTTTTTATATATAACTACAATGTAATTTTCGAATTTTATTGTATTATTTAAAAGGTTTTCATTTCACGGAAGCCTCAAAAGTCATCCTTAAAAAGTTGAATTAGTCACCTGAAGCACAATCTCATTTGCTTTTAACCTTATAAACTTTTTCCCCTCTGTTTTTGTCGATAAATAGTGGCCATCAGAAGCTGAAAGACGGTAACCTTGAACGAACTTTGCCAAGCCAATCTGCTTCCCATTACAAGCAAACATCAAAGTGGACTCTGCAATCACAGAAGATATTGATCAGTATCATGTGTTACAAATGGTGATATCCAATATTAAGTATAATATGCGCTCAAGCACCTATAGGAGTGGAAAATATACGATCGACTTCCGTTTCAAACATAAATGGCATCGGACCCTGAACAGAATTAGCATTTGCATCCAAAGGTTGATCAGGTAAAAGATTTGGTTCAACTGCACCATTTTTTCCATTAGCTTCTTCCAATGCCGCTCCTGGAAGAATATACAGTCCCAGTCCAGACTTATCTTCATCAAGAATAGCAAAATGATTTTCATTAGGGCCAATAAATGCTGCATCGTGACCTACAAATTGAAAAGGAAAATATCATGAGGCATAAAAAGGAGAAAATAGAAGTCAAAACAAACATAAGTTAACACACAGACATACCTTTGATTGTGCTTCCTTTGCTGTTAGCCAACTTTAAATCAGTATTTTCCCAGTAAAGGACTACTTCATTTGTAGTGCCACTAAACTCATAAACAATAAGAAATAGATGTCGCTTCTTACCATAAACCATATGTTTAGGATAATATTCCACATTTCCTGGGATCTGAAAGCAAAAACTATTGTTAAGGACCAAGTCCATCCCATAGTATTAAAAATACATCTTTTTAAGCGTTTACCGATGTGTAAAGTTTCTTGTAAATACTATCTGCTCCAGAAGAGAGATTATAAGCCATGAGGTTCACACCATCTATATAAAAAGTCCTGACAGGGTAATGAAGAACTCGGTTCTCCTTATTGAAGAAATTGAGCTCCAAATGAAATGGCTGCCAATAAAGTCGGCCATGTCACTCAAAAATTAAACAAAGGCAACATAGATATTGATGCATAATCAATATCACAAGTCAAGGTACCTGGCAAACAGGAATGTCCTTTAGTTGATTTTTAGCATTCACAATAGTGATGAGAGGCAGCCTAGATATAGGGGCAGTTTTAGCATGACCTTCCATGAAATGCTGCAACAATCAAGAAAGGTAATGAGTTAATAGAAAATCAAACAGTTAACAGCTCATGAAAATGCACTTAACATATATTTTAGAAATTAATATCTAAAATAAATAATTTAATTTGATATGAATAAAGTAGGAAGAAGAAGCATACACTATAGAGGAATGCCTTCCGTGCAATGTCTGAAATTGTAAGATGACTTTGGCTGCCATAAAATATATAAATGATCAACAATGATGCATGATTAATATCCCAAGATCATACCATCAAATTGAATCATATCAAAGTAGGAATTTATCCACAATTATATGGAACAGCTATAAATGTTTGATGATCAATCCCAAAATAATTGAACATTTCAACCTCCAAAACAAATACATCTATCTGCACATCCAGATTTAAGATCTAAACTCTAACTGTGCTTACCAAGACCAGCAATTTTGCCTGAAAATAAACTTAACTCACCCCTTAATTTGTTGCTCTTGCAGTAATGCTTGAAGCTGATGATCAGCCAAAATTCCAGAGGAACCCATGGATAAAAGCTTCTCCTTTAAGATAGATGCTGCACATGATATCAACTTTTCAGCAAATATAGTAAAAGAATTAAGCAGGATATCACTGCAAAGAATATTCAAAGTGTGATATACAGAAAAATATAACATAATGTAGAGAAAAAACATAAAAAGCATCGAGAGCTTTACTTCTTTTTAATAAGAAAGTTAGCAAATGTACACAAATTAGCAACATAAAAACTAATCAATTCTCTCAAGATAACATGAACATAGATTCTGTAAGCACTTCCCAAGAAAACAAAACCTTCACTTCTGCTTTAATCACCTCAATGAGGTATAACTTTGCACAAGCTTGTGCCCTGAAAGAAATCAAGTGTGATCCTATATTGAAAGAAACTATTTCCATAATATACTGGAAGACCCTTCACACTTGACATCCAGGTATATTAAGAAATTAGAGTGGCATAAATTATTTTAAAGCAGAATATTTTCTTCATATGCAACAATGCACAAGTAGGCAGATTAATTAAATGTCCACCTGAAGATCCCCTGGCACTTTGCAGGACTGCAAAGAGCTGTTTCCTTCCTTCCCTAGTGTAAGCAGCCCTACTCTTCAGCTTGTCACCACCCATCATATTCTGCCATAGAAAATGCACATTTATACATCAGAAATTAACAAATAGTTTAAAATGCAACAAAATAGGTGAGCACTCTTAACTGCAAAAAGCAGAGCTGCTAAGTTCAATTTTGGGTGAACTTCCAAAGCTCTGATTCGTGGTAAAGGATAAACTGCTTCCCCGCCCTGCTGAGATAGAATGCGTGGGATGTCCAATGATTCAATTGCTGCAAAGGAAAAACCAAAAGATCTGAGTATGTGATTTCCGTTTAAGATAAATACGTATTTATCTCCTCCCCCTCCTTCCTTCCCAAAGAGTTTGTGTTTGTACTTACAAGCAGGCTCAAAAAAATTTACTTGTGTTGGAGGTTTATTCGGATTAACTACCAGTCTTGTTTTCCAAACTCGTAGAGTTCCATCCTTGGAAAGAATAACAAGTAAGCGCAACATTGGAAGCCAAGCAACTGATGTGATAGGTTGAGAACCCACCTGCGTACTGCATGGCAAAAACAGAATATTTCAACTAAAAGTGCCTAGAATGTCTTCTTCTAGCCCGACCAATGCACGGTATACAGGATTGGTAAGAAGGAAAAGAAGTGATGAAAAGGACAAAGATATCCCCCCCAAAAAAAGCTTACATTCCAATCATAATAGGTCTTTCTGTTGATACATCCCAGGCAAGAAGCGTACCACGTCCATCACCGACAAAAATCCATTCCAGTGTTGGATGAAAAGCAAATGCACCGGCACCAAAGAGCTTAATGGTATTATCAACTGAAAGAAACAAGACAGGTAAGCAATATGATACTTAAGCATAACTAATATAATTAAATTCCTAAAATGTAAAGAATCATTTATTTCCTCAACTTACGTTGTAGTGTATAGTGAACAGCATATGTATGGATGTTGTACGCCCGAATCAAACCTTCTGCATACGCTACATACTTTTTCCCCCCCACAAGAGGAAGTGACACCGAACAAGAAAACAAACAGATGTTCAGTACATTCTTAATCATAAGAACAAAAAAGATGATTTAGCGGTGATACAATGACTGATAAGATAGGTAAATAGATCAGATTGTAGTATAACTGCTATCTGATTAGTTGGATACATCACAGCAGAAGATGGTCGCTAGCTATTCAGATGATTTAAATAGAGCAGATTTCTTGCTGTTTGCAAAAATGAATTAATTTGATATTCTGGAAATTCAGTTCCAGCGAAGAAGAAAAAATCCATTTCAACAATCATTCCACCAGAATTAAATGAAACAAGCATGTTCAGCATCCAGCACTTCAATCTACGGTACATATCTCATACACAACACATGATCAAGCCAAAAACCAAGAACAGATTCAAATTTCATGCCTATCCCAAGTAAATCCCCAACCATCAAAACCTCTAATCACTATTAATTATACCTGGAACTAGATCTAAAAAAACCACAAATATCTCAAACAAATAAATACATTCGACCATATCAGAAAGCAACAAAAGATAATAACAATTATCACTAGAAAATGACATAACAAATAAATACATTCGACCATATCAGAAAGCAACAAAAGATAATAACAATTATCACTGGAAAATGACAAATGTACCAGAATAGGTAGTCGAGGATGACAAGCAAGATTCACAATAGGTTTCTTCAAGTCGGTCTTTATTTTTGTAGGTGCTCTCCCACCTTCAACAGTCCCAACAACTTCACGTATGACAGTAAAACATTAGAAATACTATGTAACTTCCATAGTATCATATGATGATGCAAGCACAAACGAATTTCTAAAATTAGAAAACATATGGAGCAAACCAACCTGTTACACTCATTCGCTTGTGAAAACCAAAAAATACAACAGGTTGGAGAGGTGTCAAAGCAAGATGGACTTCTGCTTCAGAAGAAATGTGTTCCATCTTCTTTTCAGGTGAATGTAAAACGCAAGTTTGCTCAGCATCAAAGTCACAGGAACGTATTGTACAATCCTGCAACATGACATTTTAACGGGAGGGAAAAAGGGTTATCATTAGCATAAGGGAACTTCACATAGAGGGGAACTAGACGTAAAAAATAAAACCAACCCGTTCATGTAAAAATAGAAGGAGCTCAAGGACAACAACATTACCCACTATTGCATTAAATCAAAATGTCAGATGGGGAATATAATACTCAGGTACAAATAAAAGAGGTAAAGTCAGTTATGCCAGTGAGTGACCTTCAGGAAAACATAAAGAATGAGGCACTGGGATCTTAATGCTAATCTCAGAATAATTGAAAAGAAACACCAAATCTGCTTCTCATTACAGAGGTCAGACAATCTGTAGAAATAGATAGACTGCCTGGCATCACCTTTCTCAAGCCTTAGGAGCAACCGCATGAAATATATGACCCCTAGAATACCACTAGCACAGATAGGTTCTAATAAACCATCTTAACACAACATATTTTGTGAATAGTTGGAGGCTGAAAGAAAAAGAATCTTAATCAGCTATCTATAAGATCAATGCCACACACTGAAAGAACACACCCTACCTTAAAATGGCTCTACATTCTTATGAACAAAATAAAAATTCAGACTATTTCCCCATAACAGAGTATTTAAAAAGAAACCTCTGTAATGGCAGTAAAATCTTAAAATTGAACTAACACCAATCATAGTATGTTCTACCATCCACGTTAACTGATTTAAGGACTGTACCAATACCAATCTTAATACAAATTAATTCTATTCTCATGATAATTGAATCCAATTTCTTTTTTCGTGGTAATGATCTAAACTAAAACATTCATATTCGTAACTAACCTCAAGAATGGCAATGACAGAGTGGCCAGTTGTAGGACTATAAGACATTCGAACCACTGGCGAGCCAATGTCTATAGTAGATAACTTACTTCCAGTTAAAGCATCAAATTCTGCAATCAAAAAAGACACAATTGTTTTTATTCTTTTAAAGCAGATTCAACTTCTAAGTTATAAAAATTTCCAAAACCTATCGAAATTCTAAAAAATTGACAAAGGTTGTATTGTAGCCGGCATTACCGATGACATAAGTTCCGATGGCGGCGGAAACGAGAGCCTGAGTAGGATGAAAAGCAGCGGCGTGTGGTTGCAACGGTTTGAGAAAGCCTCGTGCGACATGGCGTAGATCCAAGTGTTGCAACGTCGTCCACTCCATCGATTCTTCTTTTTCAACTCTCTCTATCTCTCTCACCTTATAAACCCACTAAATATATATATATATATATATATGTAAAATACCAAATTAAAGTTCCTACTCTTTAAAAATGTAAGCAAATAAATAATCAAAATTTAGAATAAAAACAAAAGGAAAATTAGAATTGAAAAGAGAGCCAGGACCTGGATCCGATCTAAACTGCAAGTTGAGAATTGAAGGGAATTTTTATAGTTAACTTGTTTACCTTATTCTCTACGTGAAAAGAAAGTTCATCCTGAGATTTTTTGAAATAGAAATGCGAAGAATTAAAAAATATATATATCAAAAGATTGATGATATTTAAAAGATAGAAAAAAAAAATGGTTGGGAGGCGAAAAGGAGAGTTGGAATTAATGGAGGGACGAAGATATGGGCCTCACTTTTATTAGCCCATTATAAGATTCATGTTGGTTGGTTTAAGTTATAGTTACACTATGAGAGATTTGGGACGAAATAGGTTTAGCCTTTTTTTTGCATTATTTGGGCCCAGTTACAGTAGGCTTTATTTATATTGATATTCGAAGGAAAATGACCCGCGAAAATAGGGAAGAAAAAAAA